>JAOANJ010000020.1:3703512-3715039 GCA_026413345.1 Ariopsis seemanni
TTCATCCAATTTTAATGTGGATACCCTCAAATGAAAGCTGAAAGTCTGGACTTTATGTCCATGTCCATTATATAACTTGAATATGTTTCAGTAAACAGGTAAAAAAAACAAAATTTGTCAGTGTCCAAATATATATGGACCTATATAAATATAATGTGTGTGTGTGTACATGTATGTTATGGGTCTTTTTACTCACCAGATTCTGCCAAGATTTCTTTTCCAAACCGAATGAAATGTGGGTGGAGTGAAGCAGCATCGGGGCATGTCTATAGAAAGACTGGGCCCCGTAAACACCGATGAACAGGCCATCATGGACCACAGGTTTCCCAAACAGGTTTCCAAACTCCGCTCATGATGCATGCGCTGATATAAATACTCAACCGGTTACTTTGTCATGATCTTAATATTTTCCAGGTTAATTGTACTCGTAAGAAATAAAATGGTTTTCAAAGCACGGTAGACATTTTGTATTTTTAAACACTGAAAGCTGGGCTCTGTTCTGCTAGCTTGCATGACTTAATTACGAAATGAGGCAAACTTTTGGTGGGTTTGCATAAAAGCTAAGTTTAAGCTTCATTTCTGGAATTGGGCCAAATGGTAAACATGTTGACAGTGACGCATTTCATGTCGGTGAAGCAAACTGCCAACACATGGGAAAGCGAGTTGATTACATCGGCATGTTAGACCACAAGTGCTCAGAGACTCCTCTTCCCAGAATATTGTCAGTTCAGGGCCCCATATGGTGGGGGGCTCTCCATGGGGATGGAGCCACTGTCAATAAGGGTAAAACAAGATTAATTTTAGTAAGTACTACATTAGGGAACGAAAAGCAAAACTTCCTCCACAACCCCCCCCCAAATGAAAGCTAGTAATAAAACACTGAACTGTTCTTGACCTTTTTATTGAGTTGCAACAGATTTTTCTAACCTAGTGGAACAGAAACGGCCCAAAGCTGTCTGCTGAGACATTTCATGAACTAGCATGGAATACATCGCTGGGAACACTGTTGTTGTCGGCCTAAATATGCGGGTCGGATTGAAACCTGATCCGTTAAAGAGCAGAGGTCAGCCCTCAGCCGCCAACACACATTTTGTATTTTGAGTGAACTTGACATGCATGACCTTTTTCCTTGAATCTTTCCAAGTGGAATTCCCAGTTTTGTTTGTCTGAGTAAGAAACTGATGGATCACACTTTTTATCCCCCGCTGGCTGAAAGGCCCGAAGGGGGATTATGTCGTGGCGATGTCCGTCCCGGGAAGGGTACTCGCCTTTTTGGAGGACTTTCACAAAACTTGACAGGGTTCTTTGTTACATGACCGTAATACGCATATTGCAACTTTGTTCAATTCGGTCACATTTTACCAGGGTTATGGCCGAGTTGCCAGCGGGGGATATTGTGCCCTCAGAGCGCTCTTGTTTATGGTTAGGCTGTTGTAGCTTGATTTGAAAAGATCCATGAGTCTGGTATGAGATCAGATTTGAGGGGGGTAAAAAAAGATTGGTGACTTCTGCTATGGATGCAGTATATGGCACTATAAATCCCGCTTCATGCTGTATAATCTACAGTTTCAGTTGATTACATTTACCCCTTCAGAGCATCATGAATACTTCAGAAGCAACCAGATCTCGGATCTGAAACACTTTAAGAAGCCTTCAAGGTTCCTCTTTCGTTCGTTGGGTACCATGAGCGGATTTCCCTCTCGGACACATTCCATTCAAAAGCACTTTCATACTTGGCTAATGACCTGAATCAGGTATGTTAGTGTTGGGAAAACACTTAAATGTGAATCTGATTTCTATTTCAATAAAATAAAGTGTGGGGGAGATGAAGCCACAGGCACATTATCAGCAGAAGGAAAGTCGTTTAACATGGAACAGAACATTTGGTCTAAAACGGATCAATACGTTACAATTATAAATTAAAAATGCAAGATTTTTAACAATCCAAATACAAAATTGCACTTTTCCGATTATACCCCAGAACATGCATATGGCTTATTCTCATTCAAAACAGACACTGATTGATGTATCCATCTAACTGCTCTACAAGATCCAGGTGACCTCGTAAACACTGGACATTTTCAAATCAGAAATAAAAAAAAAAAAAGTGGTTCGGCTCCAAAGGGTTGTTATAAAAAGCAGAAGTGTGGCGTTTTCAGTTAGGAAAGTGACCTTAAAGTGGCAGCCAGTGTCGAGGGCTTTTCTAAGCAAAACCATTGCATTTTAAAACCCAAGTAGGAGTTAACCTCAATGAAGAAAAAATTCATTATACTAGCAGAACTGTGGTCCTTCAGTCAGGTGCAACAGGTCATTTTCTTCGAATTAAAAAAATCTGTGACGCTGCTTTGCGACAATACCTTGTTAAAAGCGCTATACAAATAAATTCGACTTGACTTGAATGTAGATTGTTGGCCTGGAAGCCTACATATGAGACGCACGACAGGAATAAAGAATCCTTGATGAGCCTCAAGACAGATACAACACACACAGTTTATTTCAGGAGACCAAAAAGAAATGTACATTTGATTTCTTGGTAGTGGTTATTTTTCTTTTGGGCAGATGTGTACAGTTTGTTCAAGTACAGAGCTACTAACAAGACCTAGATTTTCAAGATGGCAGCTGAATCTGGGTTCTGTCACTATTGTTCCTCAGCTGGACAAAGACAAAGGAAAAGTAAAGTAGTTCATCATGAGGCTAAAAAAAAATCTGGAAGAGGAACACACTCCAGGATGCAGATGTCTCCAGGATTACCGAAAAAAATCTTAGGACATTTTTCTTCTCTCATTTAGCATGAAAAACAGTTGGGTTAAAATGTCTAGAGTTCTGATGGATTGTCCTCTTGCACAGTGAGATTTCATGTCTCAGAAGATGGAAACCACTGTGAAGTGTCAAACAGATGGATCAGATTATAGCGCAATTTTAATGTAGTTTTTTAAATCTTGTAGAATTCTGTCAAGTTTTTAATGGACAGACGTCCACAGTAGGGTCTCCAGAACAAAGCAAATCTCCTCATCTATGAAACCTGGTCACACCTTCAAGGTCATTTCACTTTGCAACGTGCTGCTGAAGTTACTATGGTGTCAAGGTGTGCATCAGACTAGCGCCCCCGAAAAAAAAATTATATATTGCACTCCCACTTTCTCTTGAAGAAATTTCAAACAACCCCACCTGTTCTTGCAAAACTTTTGACCAGCCCTACCCAATCTCAAAGGAATTCTGACCAGTCCCACCCACTCCCAAAGGAATTTTGGCTGATCCAACCCCTACTCCTAATGAAGTTCTGACTAATCTTGCTTGCTCCTGAAGGAATTCTGACCAATCCCACATGCTCCCAATAGAATTCCACCCAATCCATTCCTAAAGGAATTTTGGCTGATTCTATCTGCTCTTGATGCAATTCTGACCATTCCCACCCTCTCCTGAAGGATTTCTGACCCCCACCAAAAAAGAAACTTCTCCTGAAGGACTTCTGACCAATCCCACATGCTCCCGATAGAATTCCACCCAGTCCAATCCGTTCCCTTCCCAAACAATCCCACTTGCTCCTGAAGAAATCCCGACCCATTCATCCTTCTGCTTAAGGAATTCTGACAAATCCGACCTCCTCCTGCAGTTATTTTTGTTTGTACTGGCCCGCCATGCTTTCTAACAAACTTAAAGCACACTGTCTCTGACCAGGACAAAGCATTTCCTGAAGATGAAATGCAATAAAGGAGTTTATGCAGCGCTGCACAAGGCACGCTTTACACTCCCATGGGAATGAAAGTGGGCTCTCTTTTTGTTCCAAGTGCTTTTAAAAATTCTCTCTCAGAATTGTATTTACTGGAGACAAAATTGCAGAAGCAGGAACTTGAAATGATTTACCAGAGATGATCTGGCTGGGTTAATTAACTTTGTTCCCAAAATACTGCAACTGATTATATGGCTTCCAGTGTAGAAGGGAAAAACGTTAAAGATAAAGTTTAACCTCAGCAGTTTCATTTCAGATACAACACCGATATACGGCCGTGTGACTGTTAATAATAAAAATAAAAAAAAAAACATATACATACACATATTATATATATGCATGCACACTCCTTTACAGCCTTTAGGGAAATATAAAGCCTCGGAAAGAGGCCTGCGTTGCTGTGAAACGAGTCGATTTGGCTCATCATCAATTTGCCTAATGGCTCATATTAAATGAATCGTTATTTCGGTGGGGGAGGAAGGAATCATTTTGTCCTGGTAATCCGTACCAACGGTTTCATAACAGGTTGTGTTTCAGTGCTCGGGGGAAAAATAACACTCTCTCTCTCTCTCTCTCTCTATCCGAGAAGTTGCAAAACGTGACAAGACGTCTAGAACTCTCTTCCTTCTAAATTAAATTTAAAAACGAAATCTAATTTTCTTTCTCCGTGGTTTTTATTCGTCACATTTTCACCGAGTCTTTAACATCAAAGTGGTAAGGAGTGAAATTCATTTTCACATCTTTTGTCACATTTTCTGATCTTCCCCAGAGGGCAAAATACTATCACCATCCATGATGTGCGTATTTAACACCACCCCACACACAAAAAAAAAAAAAAAAAACACATGACGTTCGTACTAATGAGAGTGACTAGTGTGGAAGTGTGTGCCTTGCTTGCAGGTTCCCACTGTGTGATTTGTGATATTTACAGAGCAAAGCGCCAGAGGGCATTTACTTCTTATCACTCTATTGATGTATAATACAAAAGCAGGTGTCGACTCGAGGGCCGATATTTCAACAGCACGACGTGCATTACTGTTTACTGTACACACTTCCCTTCTGGCTGGTCACCTCGCAATAAATCAGACTAATGTGGTATCGTTAAATCGCAGTCCATGATGTCCTGTACAAGCTGTAAAAACAAAATGGCTGGGAAGTTGCTTGTCTTACACTGACGTGACCCCTTGTTTGTCTCGTCTTAATGGATTGTAGGTTAAAGTTCAAACAGGGAAGTGAATCCCACATTGGCGTTAAAGAGCAACGTCAGCTCCAACACTGAAGAGGCAGTGTCCGATTCGCACGACCCTCCCACCCTGTGCTTGGCACAAGATCTTCTCGTCCTTGTCGGTGATGGTGTAGATTGTGTAAGCGAAGCGTGGATGTCGTCATGTTCAGTACCGGCTGTAAGGAATCGGAACAGGTTATAGTTCTGAATGACACGCTGACCCTGTAGAAGAGAAGAGATGACTAATAATACACCAACGTATCGTCTGATTCACATGAGCCTGCGTTCTACTCGGCACAGGATCTTTTTGAAAGCCCTCCGGAAGTCGTGGTTGAAGATGGTGTAGATGATGGGGTTGAGTGAGCTGTTGCAGTAGCCGAACCAGAAGAAGAACTTGAAGAGCGTGGTGGGAATGCAGCACGAGTCGCAGAGTGCCATCAGCGTGTACGTGAAGAAGAAAGGAAACCAGCAGATGACGAAGACGCCAACGACGACGGCCAAGACGAAGGTGAAGCGCTTCTCGCGGTTCTGGCGGCCCTTCCAGCGGCCGCGATTGACGCTCTGTCGCGTCGACCGCTTGCCCGTCTCGTCCCCGGGTTTGATCTGGCTCAGCTTGGTCTTGCCTTTGGCTCGCTTCTTCTTGCTGGAGCAAGCGTTGTCGTTCTTGTGGTCGGACGAGGACGACTCGTCCATGTCCACACCGTTGACGTCGTCCTTGTCCTTGTCGTCCGGGTTGCCGTTAAGCTTCTCGTGGCATTGCCCGTCGCCGTTCTGTTCCTTTTTGTTCTTCCTCCGTTCTTCCTCTTCTTTTCTTCCTGTTCCTCTGGTCCTGCTCTTGGCGATCTGGTAGATGCGGATGTAAACGAGCACCATGATGATGCAGGGCAGGAAGAACGAGCCGATGGAGGATGAGATGATGTACCACTTGTCCTCGTTGATCTTGCACACTGGACGCCCCACCTCTTGCTGTGCCTCCTTCTCCATGGTGATGAGTGGCGGGAAGGAAATGACCGCAGCGATGACCCACACAACGAGGATGATGCACTTGATGCGGCGCGGCGTGCGCTTCAGGTTGTACTCCACGGCTTGCGTGATGGACCAGTAGCGGTCCAAGCTGATGGCGCAGAGGTGTGCGATGGAGGCAGTGCAGAACAACACGTCCAGCGCCAGGTACACCTCGCACCACGCCTGCCCAAAATACCAGTAACCCATCAGCTCGTTGGCCAGCGAGAACGGTATGACCAGCGTCGCCACCAAAATGTCAGCCGACGCCAAAGAAACCAGAAACAGGTTCTGCGGAGCCTTCAAGGCTCTACTCGTGAACACGGCGATGACCACCAGCACGTTACCGGACACCGTGAGGAGGATGAGCAGCACTACGAGCACCACCAGAGACGCCTGCAGCGGGTACGGCGCACTGCCGCTCGTCGTGTTGGTCACGTTTAGGCATCCCAGTGCTGCCATGGTCCCTTCCTGTCCAGAAACAAATGGAGCACGGACGTGTGGTCAGATCGTGCTGGAAAACAGGCTTTCCATCTTAGTCATGGACGGATTTCATAATATCATTACTGCGTCCTAGAAGAATACAAATGATAAAGAAATTAGTGTTCTAGGAGGTGAAAAAAAAAAAAGTACACATGATGCTTGAAAGTGAAAATCAACATACCTTCCTGAGATGAAATCACGCAAAAAAAGTAACAGTGATGCTCATAACTTCTTCTTCTTCTCCTTTTGAGGAGCTCCAGCATCAGGTGCCTTCATTTCATGAGTTCCTGAATCCTGCTCCTCCTTTCAGCACCAGCTCAGCCTCTTGCTCTGATGCTCCTCTGCATGCTCGTGGCCAGATGGACTTCTTCTTCTTCTCTTTCTCCGGATCTCTGCCACTCCCTCATTTCCCTTCATTTCTCTCCTTCACCAGGAATCAACTCCCCACTGCCTCAAAGTTAGACGTCGCCCAGCAACCAGGCACGGGTGCGATATTTATTTACTTGCATTCCTACCCGTATTCTACAAACCCCGCCCTGCTCTCACGCGATTGGTTAGTAGTTTATAATTTGGAAGCAGTGCACCAATCCAAGTGAGCGAGGATGTGGCCAATGCACACTATATGCCAATGCTAGAAGGCTGGGTTTGTTGCTTGGCAACACACAGTTACAGCAGCCACCAAAAGTAACTTTTCCAGACGATGAATAGAATTTAGGAATAAATCCAAGTTGTTTTTTTTTCTCCCAGTTGGTGTACAACTGATTAGAATGAAAGGAAGTACTTTTTTTTTTCTTATACACAAGTGCTTTAATGTATGTCAGTTTCGCGCATGCGCAGACTCCGTAGCACGGGTTGCTGAGCGCACAGTGACACCTGGTGGTCACTTTTCATACTACACATCACACACCAGAACATCAATCCTGAGCACTCTGTTCTTCTGAACCAGTCCAATAAATAATTTTCCCTTTAAAAATAAAAACAGATTGAGCCAGACACTTCCCTCCTGTATTAGCCATCTCACACACACACATGCTCCAGCAGCATCCTGTAGAGCTGCTTGATAATCACAGCTGGAAGAAGAATGAGACAGGGGTGCAGTTGGAGGGTGCTATCTGGTCTGATGTTGTTATCGAGCATTCAATTTGAAATGTTCTTGGCAAGAAGATCACATGCACAGAGGAGTCAGGCAATCGCAATGTTTTTAATCTCGGTCTCGTGTCTTAATCCCTCCATCACCATTTTAGTTATCGTCGTGTCCGAGTCATGCTCTCATCTCGCACACATCAGACAGACAGGAAACACGTGTCTAAAATTGGACATGAGCACTTGGTATTCATCGAAGGCATTTATTTTCCACATAACAATAATAATAATAATAATAATAATAATTCCATCTCGTTAACAGCTAACTGTAATTACACAAAAGAGGAAAATCAAATGTACACTTTCATCTAAGCTTTTATACAAAACTGGGAATGCGATGCCTGTGGCGTGTCTGCGAGCGAGAAACAGAAATAAAGCCCTTTTTACAAGTTTCCGGTTGTCGGTCCGAGCTGCACGTGCGTCTGTGCGCTCGAGTCTGTAATAACTCTGCGTGTGTGTGTGTGTGTACAGCATTGTGTGCGTGTGTGTTTTAAACAAGTCCAGCAACAGATTGAAAGCAGTGACCGAGTCCATCATGCACTGCTTTCTCAGATATGCTGCTGCTGCTGAAGTCCTCACAAATAAAAATAAAGGGGGGGAAAATAAAGTTCCAAACTAAGACACGAGCGCTGACATGACGATAAAAAAAAAAAAAAAAAAAGTCTGATAAACTACACGTGGATTTTTCTTTTAAACATAGTCACTTGATATTGATATAATACTAAATAAACACAATTCCATTCAAGTTGCTTAAAAAAAAAAAAAAAAAATCAAGGGTCATAATTAATTTTTTTTTTTTTTTGTAGAAACAAAGTAATGATAATACCAGAGATTTGGACGTTTCATAACATACAGTGACAAACTGACTGACTGAACAAAAAACAAACAAACCCAGATTTAATAAAACAAATTAAAAATGTAAAAAGCAAAAAAAAAAAAAAACTTGCATTTTAAAAACCCCACCAATGTGATTAAATAAAGCATAAAATACTTCAGGATAAAATGCCCCCCTTCTGAAGAGTAAACCGGTAGCACGACACGCCCCTCAGAGAGGATGCTGGATTGTTACAAAAGTGCATCAAAGCAAAATGCTAAAGAAAAATAGCCGAGCTGTGTGCCAGTGTGAGCGAGCAAGAGACGAAATAATCAGAGTCTCTCTGATAAAGACCGAGTGCTTAATGGTTTAATTAAAAAAAAAAAAAAAAAACCAACCCTCTGGCGCTCCAGGTGAGCGGTGTGACGTTCCCGGTGAATGATCTTCATGCGAAGCTCGAGGACAAAACATTTCGAAAATACAAAAAGTTGAAACTTGCATCATTATCATTTTTGCAAAAATCTGATATGCTTTTATTTTTCCGCTGAATTTATCACTATTCTCCTCGAAGTGATATGCAGGATCTTCAGGCTTTGCTTATTTAATGTGACTCTGGCTTTCTCACATTAAATAACCTTTTCCAGAATTATGCTTTGAAACCTGGCCGAAGCAAATTTCAAACAGGACCAACATGGCACAATTAATCAACTAGTGGTTGGAAACAGTGTGTGTGTGTAAAAAAAATGAAATAAAGGAATCATTCAATAAATTACGCGTTTGCAAAAATCATTATATTCGTATGAAACACTTCAAGAGCAAATACCTTCAGAAAACAAAAAAACAAAACAAAAATCAGCCAGTGGTGCTGGATAGGCACAGTTTCCGTGTGCACATAGTACCAGTCAAAAGCGTGGCCATCCTTTCGAACTGAATCTGGTGTTTTCTTTGTCACGTCCCGTCTTGTCTTAAAGTAATGATGGATAGCGGTTCTTGACGTAATAGGTTGTGGTACGAAATGGAGCTCGTTACTGTTTGATGAGACGCACTTTGTGAATTGAAAAGCATCCCAGGTGACTCCTTCACGAAGCTGGTTAAGATCACACCAATAGTGTGCAAAGCGTCATCGGCGAAACGCTGGATGCTTTCTAAAATACGGAACCGTTCTGACGTCTTCAGTATTGTAGAGTAGGGGTGTACAAACTTTTGACTGGTATATGTTTGCATTTAAAAAAAAAAAAAAAAGTTCTCACAACTACACTTGTTCGTACTTAACAACCTCTGTACACAAAATAAAACCATGGGGATGCCTGTTAAAAAGGAAAAATAAAAAAAAATAAATGATGGTGGCAGCAGCAGCAAACGATGAAATGAAGAGAAATGTGTTTTTGCATACAACCGTTTTAAAACGAAGAGGAATCAAAAGTTGTCGATGTGGCTTCGGTGTTCAGAGCGAGTTCACGCGTCCGAGTCGTGGGTTTATGAGCCGCGTCATTGGCGTTGGAGTAACCGCTCTCGTCTTCTGATCCAGCTCCGTTATGATTGGTCCGTGTGGTGGGATCTGATCTCGGAGTGAGGGGACTGAAATGTAAATATTCTGTCTGGATAAATCAGCCTCACCTTCTCAGTGAAGCAGAACATTATTATTATCATCATCATCATTATTATTATTATTAGTTCTTGGTTCTGCGCATGTGTGTGTGTGACATCACGGCGTGGTACAATATTATGTAGACCGTGACTGTGTCCTAAACTGGTTTAAGAAGGGAACTTTATGTCCTCTGTCTGCCATGGTGGGGATGTGTCTTTAAACTGCACATGGACTAGTCTTTGTTCGTGTTGTCGGTTCTGGTGGCGAGATCAGACCATGGCGCGGTACGGGCCCTGCATCTTGAGGAACTGGATGATGAAGGACGGCCCGCCGGCGACGATCTGCGGTGGGAGCTGGCTCAGAGGGCAGTTCTCGATGCTCATGATGGAAAGCTTGCTGCACAGCGCCAGCTCGAAGGGCAGACCGTGCAGGTTGGGATTATCGTTCAGGTACAGTTCCTCCAGGTTCTCCAGAGTGCCTAGAGCAGAGAAACGGATCGGTTTAGTTATGCTACACGCGGCTAGGACTCGTGTCCAAATCGGTGCGCACACTCTTAGATTTCCTCGTCGCTGTAATTAACGGCCGAACCTTTTCACGCTGTTCTATTTAAAAACGCAGTCACGTGATGATGTAATTCATGTCTCAAATGCATCTCGACAGTCTTGTGATCGCGCTTCGGCCGGAACATGAGAAATGCACGGCTTCTTAAATAGTTTTAATTGACCGCTAACTGTAGATTCATATCCTCTGGCATAATTTCGTGTGCTGTTTGGTGGACTCCCTCCCCCCTTTCCTGATAACTGTGTAACGCGACCTTGGGTACGAGAAAGGCGCTATATACATTTAACTGATTGTTAATGATCACATCAGAATGAACTCTGTGACTTGAACTGTGGCACGGTTGACTGGCTGGTTTGAGTATTTCAGAAGCTGCTGATCAGAAACGAACGACATTTACTTGAGTATCTGGACTCGAGTTTTTTATTTCTTTGTGGAAACTTATGACTTTAACTTCACTACGTTTCTATTCAGGTCCTCGTTACTATGAGGCAGCTTTGAAAGTGGATGGTTTTTTCACAGGTCTTCGCAAGGGTCACGTCACGTTTATAGACTGTATAAAAATCAAGATCGACGATTTCTCAGCAGCGTTATTTATTTGAACGCGATCAGTTGATGGAAGGAGGCGGTTCTTCTGGAGAACGCACGCACTCGTGGCCATACCGAGAACCCATTTGTCTGAAAGGATTAAAGATCCGTTTTAAATGTTTGTCAAAAATGAACCACATCGCGTAAAACCTGCGGAAGCGAGTTGAGGAATATAAACGTTTTGTTCCAAGAGAAAGCCTGCAATGAAGTTGTCTGTGCTTTTAGAGCTATAGCGATGTTTCAACATAGCTAGTCAACACGGACACTTAAAGGAATACTCCGGCGTGAAATGCTTTTTAGGTCTATTTTCGCATCATTGGGAGTGCATACGTTGAGTTGCTACCACAATCACGTCAATCGGTTGTGTTTTGAGAAAATTAGTTTTTTGTGATTTCA
>JAOANJ010000020.1:3812037-3822970 GCA_026413345.1 Ariopsis seemanni
TGCTTCAGATGGGTTAAATGCAGAGAGGAAATTTCACAAGTGTGTGATGAATAAAGTTGTGCTTTCTTTCTTTCTTGCTTCATCTTGTTCCGGGCGCAACTTGTTCCCGCTTATTGTCTAAACACAACCACTGGGTAGCATTCACCCGGGTCATTTATCACCCGGACAAGACCGCCTCATGGCAAATTCAATGGTCCGTTCTTTTCGAGTGTCTTTAAACGATGGAATTGATTCGTTCCTTGAATGACACTCAGAGAATCAGTTTTCCAAAAGCGAAAGTTGGATTTATCGCCAAATCACCAAGCGTTTAAACAGAAACGAGCTTCTGATCACTGATTTGCGCATGCTCACTTTTGTGTCGATGGTTTGCCATCGATAGAGAGTGAGCATGCAAACACGAAGGAAAGTAGGTGCAACTTGTTCCCGGTGCCCGTATAAAAGCACGTAAATCAATACAGGAAAGCTCCTCAGCACTGAATCAAATGACCATTTAAAAAAAATAAAATTACAAAAAAGGACGCGGTCCATCTACGCATGTTTTGGGATGAGAACATGGCCACTCTGACTTGTGTTCTGATTTACTGCCAATGCCTGTTTCTCTCATACTGATTAATGTGTTTACACGCTAACTAAATTTAGCATGCAGTAACTTTAATCAAAGCGTGTACAGTATCCTGATCGTTCCTCCCTTCTCATCATGCAAACTCGGTAACATTCAGATAAAGACAAAATGCCTGCACAGGCAACAGCATGAACCAACACCAGTTTTTAGGTTATCCAGATTGAATCAAGGCCCCTTAAATAGCCAATGACACAATGAGGCATCAGGATTAATTTCCTTCCAAAAGCAAAACCTGATCTGCAAAGTGGAACCCGACATTCCCCGTCTTGCCAGGGTACAAGACTGCAGTCTGCATGTTTCTTTTTTTTAATTGGAATTTGCGCAACTGAACCGTACAGGAGGATTAACACCTTGGCACCATGGTGTTCAAGGCGTCTAGGGTTTTGATCCGGACTTACAGGACCGTTTCCAGATCGTAAAAACCGGCATTAAACAAGCTGCTAGCCAAACGTTGTTAGATCCAGAGACTGAACCTGAACAATAATGACCCTGTAGCTCTGTCGTTTCAAAAAGATTGTTCGTGAAAGTCTAAAAACGTCGCATGAGAAAATCGGTTCGGAATACAGAAAGCACGCTGATCCGGTGCTGAAGACGACGAGCGTCATAAACGAGCTGCAGAATGTGAAAGGATACTCGGACTTACTCATACTGGGTTACAATAATTACAATCCATCAGTGACACCTCACTGAAAGAGCAGCTGACAGGGATTTACAGATAGCCAGACTTCATATCGATTTATTTCAAAAGATCGCACATCTCCGCAAACAAATCATATCCAGCAATAAATCATGTCCGAGCAAAAGCCTGAATTAAGATCGAGTCATTATATAGGGTCTGACGTAGCATTCAGAAATATGATTTTCCGGGTAAAGCATGCCTGTAAGTCCATGCAGCTGTTGTGCTTTAGGACAGCTGTCTCAGATAGTGATCTGGCGATGGCTGCTTTATGGCTGACACGCAGTAAAACATCAATATAAATGACAGTAATGTACCTATGCCCTTTCCGATTACTTCAAATTACAGGGTTACACAAGTTTAAGGTGCAAACCTACAGCTATTCGCATGCACGCACGCATTAGCAGGTTTGTGCCATTGGGTAATGATAAAACAGTGATAATCCCAAAATTTTTACGCATCTGGAGCAGCGAAAATAAACTGGGACCAACTGGAGAATTTCCATTTAAAAAAGTCCCGCACTTACTGTACAAAACGAGTTACTATTTTCACTAATGTTCTAGCAGACAAAATGAGACGATGTTAGCGAGAAAGTTGCAGCACCGATTTACGGAAGGAGTCTCCAGCAACGAAGTTAAATAAACTTCTTCTTACACACAACAAATATAGTCACCATATCAACTACAATTTATTAAGAAAAACAGCTGTCTTTTGGGGTATGGTTTTATTCATCTATTTTTTTTAATGCTCTGCAAACCCAAAAAAAGTAAAAGGCGTTCAAATCGTCATGGCCGTGTAAATGAATGTGTCAACTCTGACAGATTTCAGACTCCATTTTAATGGCGAGTCAGGGTTTAACACCGAAGCCCCCTCCCTAATATGGAAGTAATACTGATTTTACCCACGTCTGATTAAATTTTGCCCGGAGGTTATGCGTGCCAGTGCATTTGATAAATGAGATTAAAAACAGATGTTTCCTTGTGGTCATCCAGAACCGGACAGAACTCTAATTCTTTAATGTACGAATGTATAAATCATTGCACGCTGTCTAGAAGAATCTGACCATGAAACGATGCATCTTTTCACATGTACGCTTCGTTCTGAAACACTAAAGTGGATATAAATTGTGCTCATCTGTTCGCTGAAGGAAAAACGAGCATCACGAATAACTCGATGCGTCGTTTTAAATCTCAGCTCATTGATCAGGATCGCTTTTAAGCAAATAACTTCACTCTTAAACCGTTTCTAGAAAGTCTGCTTTTCAGTTTTCAGGAAACACTTGGGTGAAGTGTCATGGCAATGTGCTTGATTTACAAACTCATTTCAGAATAAAAATGTTGCCTAAAATGTCAGTATTTTTCGAATATCTTAGAATTTAGACGCTCAGGTCAATACACAACTACAGACTAAAAGAAATAAAGAGAATTATTCTGTCCGCATTCAGCGGATATGAGCAATCGCATGCTCCGATTGGCTACTCTACTACTAGGATATTAGCTCGTATACCGTGAGTAGAGAAAAACAAAATGGCGGCTTTGTCATCAAGTATTTTAAAAAAGAGAAATAGTGAAAAGAAGTAGTTTTTTTTCCGCCTGATATCTCCTGTTCCACCTTCCAGCCCAGTCGGTGGCAGTAATGCACCTTTAAGTTGGTTTGCCAACCGCCAAAAAAAAAAAACCCCGGAGCGTTTTGCTGAACCAACTGAAGACGAAATAAAAACTCTACTCGAAAACAAAACCCAAAAAAAAAAATTTTTTAAAAGCAACAAAGTATGGAATGAAAGTATTTTCAAGTTTTTCAAGAATTATTATTGTTATTATCATCGCATTTTTCACAAATTGCTCCTGTCATTTCGCTGGTTTGTTGACATTCTAAGCGGAAATGATTTTGTCGGACGGTTTGTATCAAGTTTTTATTTATCGAATTTGCAAAAAATAAAAATGCTCTGTTTTTTCAAAATCCAGTGAATGTGGACAGAATAAAACAGTTATTCCACTCAATCTCGTCGGACATGGCTCGGTGCTACGCGCCTCATCAGCTCATGTACGACTCGAATGTGGCACCTCAAAGCCGTCAAACCCTAACACTTCAGAGATCTAATTCTAGCTCAATATATAAAGCTGAAGCAGTCGTGCGTGCAACCTACACTGCTCTATTATCACAAATACAGTATGATTCTGTCTGATGAATTCATCTCCGAGCGTATGACAAGTCAGTAAATACAAAGATTTAGGAGTTGGGTTTTTTTTTTGCTTGTTTAAGCACAAGTATTGGGAAACTACAATAAAGATGTGTTAATGATGTGTTATGTAATATTTTGCATGGCAACACTGGCCAAATTTGAAGCCACCATTTGCTGTATCCTTTTCAAACTTAATGAGGTGTACCGCACCGCGAGAGTAACTGTAAATATACGTCTTTGAAAGGCAATCTTATTCCATCAACAATACAGAACACTAAATTAGCGTAGTAATTTTTCCATAACTGCACCTATTTGGATGTTATAAACAAGCACTCGTGGCTGGCATTCACGTCTCGGTTAAAATGATTCGTCGCTGCATTCAGTTAAAGCAGCCGTTTAGTCAAAACGTTTTTCATAAAAACAGAAAGCACATGAAAAGATCAGATTGTCATTTTGATATTCATGAATTTAAGAAAAAGGGGGAAAAAAAAGAAATAAAGCATAAATAAATAGTGCAAGTCTTGGGTTCGACTAATAAGGTCAGATTTGATATTCAGAAATCCATCAAGAACCTTTTTACAGGTTTGTGTTTCTTCAGTGTCATAAATTAGCAACTGAATCCACTTCTTTCAACACTTCACAAACACCTAACAGAGCTTTTCACCATGCAAGTTTGCAGACGTGATTACAGTGAACACACACACAGCATCACCCTTTCACTGACAGATTCAATAAAAGGAGTGTTTCACAGCGGGTTCCTCATATCCATCATCACGCTTCACACTCTTCTTCCTCAAGTCTCACATTTCAGCAGCACCCTGCACCAACTGGGTTCATACCACACACACACACACACACATACACACACACACACTTCACTTTCAAAAGTAATGGAAATTGGACATGGTTTATATCAGAAACAGAAAAATAAAGAGAAGTAGAATTAGAGAACATAAATAAGGTAAGCGTAATGAACAGTAAATTATTTTATAGTCTGATTGTAATAATTGCTTAGTTCATTTTTCTTTTAAATAATAAAAAAAAAAGATTTGCTTGAAACCATGTCTTTTCAAAATAGGACAAAATGTTCCTCAATAATTATTATTATTCTGTTTCCAAAATAAAGAATGTTACAAGATGGTAGACCTTTTAAAATTGTCCAAATTAAATAAATAAAATAAACCATGGTGCACCAATTCCCAAATGGAACCCCAGGATAATATAATTTAGTGTGTTGAATATTGCAAAATACTGTATATTGTTGAATTCCTTATATCTGGTCTGGGCAAATAGAGAATGTACAGATTTAGGTTCATGTACTGTAGTAGTGTTCGAGTATTTCTACTGAAAGTGTGCGAGTGAAATATCCTCAGCACCGCTGATGTGTTTTTGTTATACCCAGAATGTATATTGGGCTGATGCCAGCAAAAAAAAAAAAAGTTGGATCAGATGTTGGAGAAGGGGAAAAAATTTTTTTGAGCTGATCTCCGTTTGGAAAAGATTTTATCTTTGGAAATTAAAAAAAAAATCAGTTTAAAAAATAATTCAGAGTGTTTTACATTAACGTTCCCTTAACTGATATTATTAAACAGCATTAACAAACCATAAAAGCAGTAAATGTGTGTAATAAATGTTTATTTAAACAACATCATCATGAACTAATCTTGACTAAAATGATGTCTACAAATGACCAACATTAATATTGGTAATATTTTAGTAGAAGTCATAAGTGAGGCTGAATAATAGGTTCCGACATTTACACACATTAAACTGACCAAATACACTTCTACGGCAGTTACTCAATAAATAAGTGCCGTCGTTTCATTTACGGTCATTTATGCTGATTAATATTTAGCTATGAATTTAAAAAAAAAGTTCCTGTTTCATATTCAATTTATTGCCATTCAAACCAATTACTATTTTTTTGTAAATTGTTAAAATGTAATAATTACTTTTAATCTAAAGCTATAAATAATGTCAGGCTGTGGAACCTTAACTGACACTGTTAATATATTTCTTGTGTGTTTTCCCCCCCATTTAAAATTTCAGTAATCTTTCATCTTAACAGTGTTTTGTACAAAACAAAACAAAAAAAACAGCATCTATCGAAATAAACAATACCTTAAAACAATTTTTGATAGAAGTATGATGTGAAAAACTGTCTTTTTGTGTCTGAAATTTGTTTATATTTCTTCATTAAGCTAGAGGCTAGTAGGTAATTACAACTTTGAACTTTGAAATTTGACTCAAAAAAAATTTCAATGTTGATTATTCATTGTATAGTGGAAAAAGAGCTCATTTACGTCGAGTCAGAACTTTATTTAGGCTACAATTTAACTTCAAAAATTATTTCGGTCATTTCATAGAGAACTATTAGTCAAAGAAAACATAATACCAAAGTAGGTCCAAAGTTCACATGAACACATTAGTTACACACAACATGAAACCTGCTCAGTACGGTATTATCACTGTATTAGATTTTCTGGTACATTCTTTTCTACAATCCTGCATTCTGGTGTTTATAGTTCTACTGTGATTTGAATGTTTTGCCATCTTCCACTTTCTCTGCCGAAATTTTAGCACTTTTTTTTTTTAAAGAGTGAAAGGAAATTTCTATTCAACTTTATTAAATTGAATTTAATATTCTACCTTGTGCATCTTGGACTTAAATTTACAGAGGTCAACAGATCTCATGTTAAAAATTAGAATTATGTATTTAGTTTATTTGTAGTGTATTTAGGACTTTTTCAAATAAAGTAGTACTTTAACATCATAAACTCGAACAAAGGTGAAGCAACTATAGAATAATTATAAAGTATATATTGTAAATTCCCTGCAAAATTTCAACTTAATGTTTAATTACTTTTCAGATTTTATTATTATTATTAATGATTAATTTCTAAGATTTGTAATTAAATGTCTGGGCTGTCACAAATTCAATAACAAATAATCCTACACACTTTTTATGAAAACCTTTTATATTACAAATTTAAAATGCAACTTCGTAGAACCTTCAGATTTGCAACACTATTTAAATTATCATCATCACTACATTAGTATATTATACTACTATATTAGTAGTAGTAGAAATAGTATTTAGTATTAGTTACTAAAATAATAAATAACTTAAACAACTCTAGTGCCAATTTAAATTTATGGTTTATTTAAAAATAAGTCTAATAAATATGTTCCTTTCACTGTATTTTATTCCACTGAGTTAAAGTTCCATAATTTTATACTCCAATATTAAAATAAAACAATCCTGAAAATGCTGGACAGTTTGAAGAAGAAGTCGAGAATTATTTACTCTGCCTAAAATGTGCATTTAAAAAGTGGTTACATTGAAATGTAATGTTTATGAATATTATAGGCTAATTAATAAGAACTTTAAAAGAAAAAAAAAAAGTAAAGCGCAACAGTAAAGCCAATGTTAAAATCATACATGGAAAGCTGTAATATATCTAGTAGAATTTTAAACATATAGTCATGAGTTTAGCTATTTTATCACAGAATTGTCGCAAAACTTACTTACTTAATTTTACAGCAACTAAATTTTAGTACATTTTAAAATTGCTCAACACAACAATTAAAAGAAATTATAAATGCATTTAGGGCTAAAAATCTACAACTAATATACAAAATAGCAACATTCAGGTCATAAGAAAAGGCTGCTTGGAGTAAGATTTGCTACTGGTGATAGATTTTTATCTTCTGAAAAGGAGAATAAAAGTAGCCAGGTGCAAATTTGGGGGGAAAAAAAAAAAAAAAAGATCGACTTCTTGTCAAATACCGAACAATGTGACGTTCAAACATTTTGGAAAATTAATCAAGTAAGTGGCAAGGAAAGAAGTTTTACAGCACCATTCCACTTCAAGTCCCGAGAGATGCAGCCGGATCAAAGAGTTTCTTCACGTGAACACACACACACACACACCCTCTCCAAAAGCTCCACAATAGGAACTGATAAATTAGCCACGGAGATGAGTGACGACCGAAAGGCAAGCAGGAATTAGAATGTGCTAAACCAGACAGACAGACACGCGCGCACACACTTCATTTCACCCATACGAGTAGAAATAATAAAAGAACAAAACTGACCCGAGTGCTGGACGTGTACTTGCTTTTTGGCACAAGCTTCTCCTTACTGTGACCTCCACTTACCACACACAAACCACTCATAGCTCTTCTGCCAGGTCTGTGTGTGTGTGAGAGACTTATTCTAGCAGGCTATTTTACGAGCGCATGACGGCTTGCTAAATGCCGCGAGTGCTTAGCGAAGCCCGGGGGATGAGCACAAAGCCAGATAATAGCAACATGGTACATTTATAAAATATAGCCATCATTTTTGTAAATTTTGCTATCCGTATAATCATTTTAAACAGAAAACTTTCTATATTAGTTACATTTCTCAGACTCAAACGTTTGAAGGTGTAGCATAAGAACCCACCATCGGATTTCTTCACTGTTTTTGGTGTTACACAGTATGCATCATGATACGTATTTCATTTTGCTGCAGTTAAAGCAGGAAAAAAAAACAAACACATTCAGGTTTTAAAATTCAAAAATATTACACAAAAAAGAAAAAAATGAAATCTAAAACAGTGACTCGGTACTCTCGCAGAACGGTAAATGTTATGAGAATACAATGACTCCATCATGATAATACTGTAGAATGGCATCATCACATCAGCCACTAGTACACTGATGAAACGGTTCCTCCTCGGTATAAGTGACCGGTCTGTAGAATTAACTCGCATGCCTTGTCCAAGCGCAGCACGTGCTCATGTCAAAAGGGTCCCGAACACAAGAGAGATCAAAAGATGGCTATTCCTTATCCTACCTTCTGAACATAACGTATGGGTCATGCAGCCATTTAAAAAAAAAAGTGTCCAAAATATGGACATCTGGGAGGTGGGGTGGGTAGAGGGTGAACCTTGTCCATTATACGGTAGCATCAGATTCCTGTTCCTGACTGATCGGAGAGGAATCCGACATGATGTTCAGCATCTGCCTCAAGATTCGATGTGTTGAGTTGCTTTTCTGCTCAGCACGGTTGCACAGAGTTCCTGTTCGAGTCATCATAGCCTTGCTCCATCATCAAAAAGGCATTTTTTTTCACCAACAGACCAGGATGTTTCTTCTTTAAATTGTTTTTCTCGCCAGACTGCGATGCGTAAAAATCCCAGGAGCTTCTGAAACCTCCAAAAACAGCACATAAGTCGACACAAACACGCCAAGGTTAAAGGCACTGATCAGAGTTTGATGTGAAGCTCTTGACCTGTATCTGTGTGACCGATTTGTTGAGTGTGATTTCTGCCATTGTGACGTCATCAAAAAAATCCCAGACCCCGTGGATCAGGTTCAAAAGACTGGCCACTGGTTTCTACTTCAGTTCTGACCATCTATTCCATATCAATTGATCCAGTCAAAAATAAAAAGCTACCCTTCTGTGGTTCTGAATTATATTTTAAAAAAAAAAAGACTAAACTGACTGGCAGTGTCCTCACCTGACTGTCCCCCATTCTGTCTGTCTGTCACTAAACATCTGCTCTTGTTTTTCCATGTCCATGTTTTACTGGCGGCGGCAGCAATGTGTCACTCAAAGAGATGAATGATGAGGATAAGCGGCGGCTCATACACAAGCAAGAACAAATTCATACTCAATGGATGTGTCACTGCGGGCAGTAAATACGACACGACCACGTCCCACTTCACTTCCTGGGAACATATGGAGTCAAACAGCTGTCTAAAGTTCTTCAGTTCATCTCCAGTAAGCACTTTATCCTGTCAGGGTCGTAGCCTTTCCTGGGAACACTGGGCGGGAGGGAGGCAGGAATACATTCTGGATGGAACATCATCGCAACGCGCACACACTCACACTCATTCACACCTACAAGCATTTTTGTGTCCTCAATCCACCTCATCAGCAAGATTTTTGGAGGTGGAAGGAAACCAGAGAACCTGCGAAAGACCACACAAAGAGTAACTCGAGCTCAGGAACGAACCCTGGACGCGATTTCGCCAAATGTTCGCAGGTTTATTTTCGCACTGACGCTATGAGGCTAGTGTAACTAACCAATTAACGGAAGCATGAATTCTGAATTATCATTTTAAGCTTTGCGACATCCTTTGGTGCGTTTTTACAGATGACAGATCCAGAGTGTCATACCTCTGCATGACAATCCCATTAGTAAACAAAAACTTTAATGGCTTGCATCACATATGCAAGTTTATCTGGTTTCCATTCAGGATCTTCTGGTTAGGAGTGGTTAACTAGTGCTAGAATCCAACAAGAGGTTGGGGTTTTGGGGTTTTTTTCTTGTTTATAATGGGTAATGATCATATTCAGCAGGAAATGAGATGATCAGTAACCATCAGGACTCGCGTTACATTACATCATATTAATAGCTATAAGTCACATTACCACCTGAAACACAATTACAACCCATTAGATTATTTTTTTTATTGCTTTTGCAGAACAGAAAGTGTCAGTTTGAGGTATTCAACAATTAAAAAATTTCAGATAAAAATTGGGAAAGGTGTGTAAAAAAAAAAAAAAATTTATTTGATCGTATTACACATATATTCCGATACAACCCCAAAATCAAAAAAAAAGATTGGACGGTATGCTGAATTTGATGTTTTATCTCATGAATGCTATTGGGGTTTTTTCAATTTTGATTCTTGCAAACCATTTAAAAAAAAAAAAAAAAGGTTGAGACAGTAAAGCATTTACCACTTTATAAATGTTTCCAATTCATTCTCACAACACTTAAAAAAGATGTTTAGGGACTGAAGACGCCAAGTGATGAAGTGTTTCAGGTGGGGTTTTTTTTTGTCCCATTCTTCCTGCAAACAGGTCTTAAGGTGTGTACCAGTATGGGGTCGTTGTCATTATATTCTCGATTGGGGACAGAGGGGACTCGCCCTCTTCTTCCGCAGCCATGCCTTTGTAACGTGTGCAGAAAGTGGTTTTGCGTCGTCTTGTTGAAATCTCCCTGGAAAAGATGTCGTCCTGAAGGTAGTATATGTTGCTCCAAAATCTCAGCGTACTTTTCTGCATTAATGCTCCATCACAAAAGTGTAAGTTACCTTTACCAAGGGCACTGACCCAACGCCATACCATGACACACCCTGGATTTTGGACTTGTTCCTGGTAACGATCCTTTTCATCACTGGTCCAGCACCCATTTCTATTAGAAATTAATCATAAAATAGACCCGGAATACCGATTTGTCTGACCACAAAACACATTTCCACTGTGTGATGGTCCGTCCCAGGCTACTTCTGGACACGGTTAAAGGGGAACTGAAGTCATTTTTAAACTTGCTTCATTTCTTAATTCACGCATTATTCAATTACGTTTTCGGTTTTTCGTAACCTTATATCGTGACTTGTATTGGCAACTAATTGCAATTAAATATTATACTTATCGGCCTATTCGGTTTTTAGC
>JAOANJ010000020.1:4004254-4017102 GCA_026413345.1 Ariopsis seemanni
GACTTGTGTGAAAATCTGATGTTGTTTTAGGTCATATTTATGCAGAAATATAGAAAATTCTAAAGGGTTCACAAACTGTCAAGCACCTTCTCTCCTTGTTCTACATTGCACAAGTATTGACCCCCTGAACAACAAGGCCCATTTTTGTTCCAAGGCTACACAAGACACCCCATCATAAAAACATGATTGTATAAACATTCACCCTTGTTGCTGTGAAGCCCCGAGTGTCGGTATGGAGTTGACCCATGTGCAAATAAAGCGTCACGTGCTCTCAGAATAAATACATCTCCATCCGATCCGGGAAGAACCTACAGAAGCTGGAGCCACCGTTAAATACATTGTTGAAAATGGAAAGAATATGGCACAATGACGACTGACGAGAAGAAACCGTCCACCAGAAGTCAGTCAGTGACCGGGTGAAAAGGGAAGGAGTCAGAAATGCAATTAAAAGGCCAAGGGTGAGTGAAGGAGCCGGAGAGATGCACAGCTCAGACAGGAGGACGTGCTCACATGATAACTACAGCTGGCCAAAAATAAAAAAAAAACCCAAACCAAACCGTGTTGGAGGTTCTCTGGTCCGAGGAGACCAAAATTGAACTTTTTGGTCAGAAACCCCAACACTGCATATCAGACCATCCTCACTGTGAAGCATGGTGATGGTTGCATCATGTTCAGCATCGCTCCTGCGACATCATGAATAGCAAGGCTCTTTTGTTGCTTTTCTGTACGTTTCTGGACTTTAGTACTTCCGCAAAACAAGGTTCTCTCTTCTGAAGAGACCAAAATAACACTGTCTGGCCTTGACATAAAGAGCTACATTTGCCAGAAAGCAAACACTGTTCATCGCTCTGTGAAGCACGGTGGTGGCAGCATCGTGCCGAGAGTTAAAACTGTGGCATTGTGAGAAACACCACGACAATACGGACACCAGCTTTAGCACAGAATCTGTATTCATGTTGGAGTTAAACAAGGAAATGCTGAAACAGCACTCTAGTTGCACATCCTTGTTGTTAAAACATGTTCAGACTTGTACTCGCTCTCTCACACACTCTGGTAGTTTCACACGTCCTTAATATGACTCAAAACGGAGTCTTACAACTGTCTGGTGACTGTGCATGCGCGCGCGCACACACTTCAATGCTGTTCTTCTGACCGTCTTGACACACATCCTTGCAGTGACTCAACACACACTCCTTGACCTGACTGCATGCCCGGACATCTTCCACACACACACACGCGCGCGCAAAAACGGTGTGGTATAGTCTATACGAGGAAACGGAGCCAGATATTTTTATCCTCCGATCATGTTATTTTACACTTCATTTCAGCAGAGGCTGAGAGAAACAAAAAAAAAAAAGTTCGTGGAGCAAAAAGGCCTAAAGATAGAAAACGGAGGTGGAACAGAATGTAAAACACACACTTGCTCTGTGTGACTGCTGCGCAGTTTATAATTACGGGGTTTTCCGACATCATCTGCGCCACAGCGGCATAACGTTGGCTTTAGAACCATTTCAGATTTATTTATAGTGCATCACATCATAAAAGAAAGACTTGCAGATCCTTTTACCCCAGGTGTACTCGGTGATGCCACATCAAATGGCTTTTATGTAAAAACGACAGAGGAAAATGACCACAGAGAGAGAGAGAGAGAGAGAGAGAGAGAGAGAGAGAGAGAGAGAGAAAAGGTTTCACAGGGTCTTTTGTTGCATCTCTCTTTAGGGCATCCCCATGGACGCAAATACTGAGTCTTCTGTCCGTCTCTTACACACACGCACGCACGCACGCACTTCGCAGCTCTGTATTTTACCACATCAGAATTCCTACAGGTAAGACAGGACTGTTTTTATTAGTCGCTGGAAATTTCAGGATGTACAGGTTTTCACGGTAGAGCCGAGTCATACGCAGAGAACACCACACCTGATTCATGTTTGGCCTGAGTGCCTTTGGATTATTATGCTGAAAGGGAATGCAAACAACAAGATGGGTTTTCAGCTGATGAACGTATCATTTCTCATCCTCAAGCCCAGTATCCACAGCCATATTACACGCGCACACAGCTGTGAGCCGTAGAGACGCATCAATAACACGCGGATGAACTCACATGCTCGGCTCTAATCTCCCTCGAGCAGCAGAGCCCACTCACGTGCTCAGAAAAAAAAAAATAATAATAATCATAATAAACCTTTTGTAGATCGCAAGTTCGGATAATGCTGAGCTGCATCTCCTCCATCCCATTTCTTCTAATAAACTCTCTCTGCTGCTCCATTCCATCTCTTTAAAGAGAAGGTTCTGCTGATGGACATCTGATCCTAATACGCACGCGCATTCTCGCAAACGTGCTCTCGTGCACCCAAAGCCGCACTCGCGAATACGCGCTCAAATACCTGCCCGTGCACTGGCACTCGCACCACAAAATGCACTCGAAAACTGACACTCGCAAACAGCGTCGCGAACAACAAACTAGCACTCGCAGACACACTTGTGCGCCAGCACTTGCAAAACACACGCTCTCAAATTAGGAGTCGCAAACTTAGTCACGTACTGGCAGGAACAAAACACACCGCTGACAAAAAAAAAAAAGCACGCACACACTCAAACTGGTTTGAGCGAAGACGGTCAGTCAAACACCTATACTCTCAAACTGGCTCTCGCAAAAACACGCAAGCGGAATCAAAAGCCATACGACGATGATATGCAGTGCTGGATGAGAACCACTTGATAGGACGACCTTCAGTTTAACAACACTGACGTCTGAAGGTCACCTGCTGATCACCTGTTTGTTGCGGTTGTCCGAGAAACGGTCATCCTTCAGGCTTCTCTGATAAAACCACGAGCCACTCTTTCACTACAGAGTGCGAAACGGCTCGGTCCAGATACTAATCTGAACCCAGAACCTTTGGTACTTTCGAGAAAACTGGTGTCTTCAGAAGTAGTTCTTTCAAGAAGAGCTGCTCGACTACTCGCTGTACGGACCAAACACACTAGTGTCCTGTTTCAACCATGAACACAACAGCGTGCCAACCCTGGTGTTTTCTTCAAAACAATGGAGTGTGTTGTTCCAGCCTTTCCCATAAAAACGCAACGCCGCCGAGTGCACGTCCCGGCGCCCGACCGTTCTGGGTTTGGTTCTCAAGCAACAGCCCCGAGCTCCAAACACCAAAATGCTGTAGATCTGGACCGGCTTCTTGGGTCACTGGATCGGTGGGGTCTCAAACCAAGGGTCCTGTTCAAGAAACGTGTGTTTAACGTACGTAGGACGAGAGGAATCCCAGGACCTCGTTTCAAATCGAGAAGCCTCTCAGGGTGCAGGGAGAAACGCAGGAGTGAGGAATTCATACACAAGAATCACTGTAGAGCGCGCGTGTGGTGCGTTGGCCAAGAAAAGCTTACACCACACTTTCACTCTCTCTCACAAACACACAGCAGATCATACTGTCACTAGTAACTTTAAGAACTTGCTCGCTTCACAAAAGAGGAGGGGGAGAAAAGATTTGGACCAATCAGAGGGAGCTACTAACCTCTGACCAATAGGGTCACGCTGTCAGAATGACATCGCATAGCAACAAGTAGCTGATTGGATGGTTATAAAACTACAGCACTTGCTTTGCTGCTCTGCTTGTTTTAAACCAGCAGTGTGATTTATAATCTTTGTCAGACTTCCCAGCCCTTAAAAAAAAAAAATTCCTTCATTATAAACTTTATTTTTTTTAAATAATGTTATTTTCTTCCTCGCAATTCACTTATTCAACAGTTAATTCAACAAAAGAGAGTAGACACTATCTAACCTCTTCGAAACTGAGAAATTCTCTCGATGCTTTTCTCGTTTCGCGTCACGGATTTACCTCGCAATTTCTACTCAACCGTTATTTACAGCTAATCAAATGTCAAACTATTACTCAGAGCTGTCAAAACCCGACACAAAAAGCTTCAAAACTTGAAAAAAAGCTCATATTCTATGCTAAAGTGTTGTATATCCTGTACCTGCAAGTGTACGAGGTGAACGTGACGGTGAGTGCCAGCGTGCGCACGTGACGGCGCGTTGGAAAGAGGAATGCAGTTTCGTGCCTTTCATCTTCTTCCATATCGGCGGCCATTTTGTGTCCATCAGGGCCTATAATGTGGGTCGTATCATATATCATATCATATCATGTCATGTCTTCTTGTGCGTGCGTGCGTGCGGCTGTCGGGTGCATATTTACGAGAGTCGATTGCACCCTGTTTACGGTCTGCGTCTTGCCACTTCCTGTTCCTCTTTTAAGTGGCTGTTCCTGTGTTCTTTAAACTTCAAAAGGCCATACCACAAAAAAAAAAAAAAAAAAAAAATCATCAAACACCGAGTTGATCTTAGGGTGAAACTAAATCATAAAGGCACAATTTTACTCACGCGCATTATTATTTCGATGCTTCATATAGGATATATGATATGATCTCGGACATTAAGTTTAGCTTTGCTGTATTTAAATGTCCGAGATGATCCATGTCTCATCGTGAGATATGGGTTGAAACAGAAAACTGGCGAGCAAGAGAACGTGACACTGCGTGAGAACCTTTGCATGATCATGCAAACTTGACGCAAAATAGACCAGACTTTTGGTTTCTTTTCTTTTTACATTTTTCCATGAAACGAGCCAAGTCAGTGCTTTTCAGTTGACGGCATTTTCAGAAGAGGCTTGCGGTTGCGATTGTGGAGTTCAAAGAGGATGTGCAGACCTCAAAAACAAATATCTGGCGAGCTTGTGAGGAAACAATAGCGACACATTTGTCTTCCTGTGTGCACCAAGCGGGTGGCGAGAAGCAGCGTGACATCAGAATGTCGACTAATGACACACGGCGTCTGGCTGATATCTCGCTGAACCAGCTGGCTTAGCAGCGCACACAGGCACACACCAGTTCTGCTTTACTATAAATGGGCCGTTTGGACAGAAGCCTGTGGACTGTTTCGCTATTTCCACTTCGTTCTTGTGGTTGAATATCTGCCCTGCGTACTTTCCAGAGAGACAGGCGCGTGATGGTGGAGAAAAGATAATGTTCTTCTCCGAGATCCTGAGCTCCTGCGTCGTGCGTACAATCATCCAGGGCTTAGATTTGACCCGAGTGCCAAATTCTCACATTCATACATGGAGAAATCAGTACTAATGCACTCCGAATACCGTTTCCTGTGTCAAGCTGCACAACATGGACAAAATATATAACATTACGGCTCTCCGTAATACACGATGATGATGAACGGCGAAGTCACTGTTACCAACCAAACCACGAGCACTTTCTTCCTGAACTGTTATCAGATCCGTTTATATTTATATTTGACGTTACGGAAGCATTGTTTTTGTCGTTGCGTACGTTCTCGTGACGTCAGCAAAGCGGATTTAATTTTAGCTCAAAGTTAACAGACAACATTTTTAGGTTTAGGAGTACATGCAGATGACTCATTATGATAGGAATGATAACGAGCGTATTAAGAATGTTAACGTGTGGTTTCGGTTACAACCAGAACGTTCTGACCAATCAGAATTGAGCAGTGCTGGGACATAAATTCCATGCGATATTTTTTTCTCTCTTATATAATTATGTCCTCGGATAGCTCGCGTAATAAACGATCACTGTGCACGTGCTTGTAAACTTCTCTGATGGCTCCGCCCTCTTTGTTTATAGTGTGGCTTGTTTCACAAATAAAGAAAAAAAAAAAACACTACATGTGCACGCACACACACAAAAAAAAAGAAGAAGAAGCACGTACTCGATTTGAGACAGAGTAAGCACACCAACCTAAAGCAATTCTTCGCCTTTTTGTGCAAGGTGTCACATGATGCTAACGCGTGCTCTCTGGACTGTAATAGGAAACTGCAGTGGCGTTTCACAAGGCAGAGCCCGAGGTGCGCTGGGCTGTTATAGATTACAGAAGTGGGTCACGTCTTAGTTTCACGTTTAGCAGCGTGACGTTACATTTTACCTTGTAGATCAAAATTTACGATATAATTACTGCACGTTACCTCATTACGTGCCGCTCGAGGTGTTTTTAGTGCGTTCTTGGTGCATTTGTGATTCTCCACATCTTGAACAATACAGATTTTACTTAAAAAGTCAGGATTTCTACCAATTAGTGAGACGCGTTTAACCACAACATGGCGGATTCCTTTCCATGCCTTTAAACCCAGTGTGCGTGTGTGTGATGTACAGAGCATGAACTCACCGATTCTTCTCCAACTCGTTATGTGTCGACCTGCACAAATAAGAAAACAGACGGCATTTTAAAACCAAATAACAAGCATAACCACAAATGAAACATCTGCATGCCAACTGTGCAGTCAATCGCTCTGGAGTACAAGATACGATTCTGTGCATTTAGCGAGCAAGACGAATCACGTCACGGTAATGTATGGGGGTATTATCGTTTTTCCGTAGCGTTTAAACAACCCGTCTGGTTTAGTTTTTGTCCAGTCCGAGGTGCTGTACAGCGCAGCTACAATCCAGATGTTAATCTCTGCTGCCTACAAAAAAGGCAATGCTTATAAATTTCAAACAAACTCTTTTTTTTTTTTTTTCTTTGCACTACCGCTGTTACTTGCTTTGTCCACAGTGAGAAAGGAAGCCCCTGGAGAGAAAAAAAAAACAAAAACAAAAACACAAAGACAAAAGAAGAACCTGCACTCTAAACTTCAGCATGTGAGGAAGTCGTCACCACCACCCACCACCCCACACACAGAGAGCAACTGTGCTGCAAATAATATAAACCGAGTCAGCCTCTTGCATGAGAGGAAACGCTTCGCAGGCCCTTTGTGGGGTTTTTATTTGGACGCCGTTCGCGCTGCGTCTGGCTCGACCTGTGCGCTTCTGCATGAATGATGGGAGGAAAGCGTGAAAAGGAGCAGGGAGCAGAGTTTCTACAGCATGCTTGGTGCCAGAGCAGCTCATCGATTTGTGCGTGTGTGTTTTGAATTCCTCCTCTTTAACAGCATGTGTCCCCCCCTGCAGTTTAAGCCTGCAGACTCTCAGGGCTTCATCTGAGAGTCCGTGTTTTGTCTGCGAGGAGGCTGCCTAAGCAGGAGGCATGTTTTGGGAACATTACAGCACTTCTGAGATTAAAAAAAAAAAAAAACCCTCAGAACAGACTTGTCAGTTTGAGTACAGAAGGAATCCCACGATTCCTTTCACCACAACTGAGTATTTCAACAAACTGAAAAAGAAGGGAAAAAAAAAACAAACCGTATGAGTCATCTTCAATGGTTTCTGTTTTTATGGATAGTTAAGATACTGAACTCCACTTGAAACCACATTCTAACAGGGACCTCCTTAAAAGGCGCTTTTTTTCCTTCTTTTTTTAGATAGTTAAGGGCTCTTGGATAAAACACACACACACACACTACTGAATCCTACTTGGAACCCCATTAAACCACGAACGGTTCTTTGGTTAGTGAGCTACCAAACTTGAGGTTCCTTGAAAAGGACAAGCAGAAAATGCTTGAAGGGTTCTTAATTTGGGAATCCAGATCTACTAGATACAGAATCGCAACGATATGGATGGCATGTGGAGCGCTTCCCCATGGTTCGACAGTTTCCTCCAAAAGAAACGCGTGCCAAGTGGTCTGTCTGGTGACTCCGAATCGCTCCTGGATAATGAAGATCATGACAGAAGACAAACCAATTCAAGGTTGACCAAATAACATCGCCGAAACTCTTTCCTGTGCAAAGAGACGGGTTCTGAAAAGAAACCCGAAGGCACATTTTTCTTCCATAACGATTGTCAAACTGTACGTGGAGGAATTAGCATGGCAACAAGAAAATACAAACTAGTCACAGGCTGCACGGATGACTGCAAACAAAATGGAGAACAGACGCACAGAACGGAGACAAACGCGACATGTAATAATATGCCCGTGTGTCCCTGCGATACACGCTATTATCACCCCTAATCGCTCTGTTTGCCTGTCCTCATTACAGCCCTATTGTGGCAGGAAGAGCTAGCACGCTCGCACAGGTATGCCGACGGATCAGATAGCAGCACCGCGGCTCAGCATTCTTTCGCCCTCATGCTACTTTCTTTTCATGCACAGACCCTGAAATCATCCTCATCATGTCGTCAAGATGTCTGGCATCAAGAAAGCAGGAGGGAAGCCTTCCCTTTCCTATCTCCTCTCGACACAAACAGATCAAGCTGCGAGCGTACAGATGTGAAGCTGGAACGCACGCAGCTGCAGGCATCTGGAGGCTCTCTGGTTTATGCAGGAAAGGTATGGTTTAGATCGAAAGGAAAAAAATGATAGAAGGTTCGAAAAAATTTTGCTTTTGAAAAACGTTGCCACGATCGTGTTTGATAATTGCTAAAGTGTAAAAAAAAAAAAAAACATCAAGAAGATGGAGAATTATTCTGAAGAATTGCTCCAAATTCACCTTGGCAGCCAGAGAACAAATAAAACATGGCTAGGGATCATGGGAAAACTCACACCCTGTTCAAAGAGTGAAACTCCTCAAACGTATGCGTCCGACTACAGCAGCCTGCACGTTTCAGCGTCACGCCTGGGCTTTAACTCCGGCGCATCGGCTGATGAGCCCGTTTCTTGAAATTTACCTTCGTGGTGCATCGGGGGGGGGAAAAAAAAAAAGCATGTTAGTCTACATGACTAAAATCTTCAGGCCCTGATTTGCAAGCGCTCTTGGCACAATCGAGTATCCAAAAAGTGATGTTCTTCACCGATGCTCACGCCCAGGAAATAATTAAAAACAGGACAAAAACGTGTGCCTTCAGTTTTACGTGTGCATAAATGACAAATATAGATACAACTCGACGTTCGAGCCGCTGTTCGGAAAGAATTCCTTTATGCGGAAAGCGTGGAAAGGCTGAGCGGAACCTGTCTACCGAAGGAACGCGAGAACGGGTTGATTTGAGGAGAAGCTAGCTAACGACAGCCAAGTACTGCTCATGCTACTATCATGGCTGTATGGCAACTTCAGTCAAACGTTGCACGAGTGTTTAAAATTCAATGCAACTGAACAGTACAAATCACCACTCGGCGTGAAAGAACGAAGAAACCCACACACACACACCCAGAGCAGTCAGGGGTTGCCATGTTAACCTAACTGCACGTCTTTTGGACTGTAGGGGAAACCGGAGCACCTGGAGAGAACATGCAAACTCCGCACAGAAAGGCCCGGAACCTTCTTGCTGTGATGCGACAAAGTCGTTTTTTTTTTTTTTTTAAGCTTAACAGATCAAAAACAAACCCTGCTCCAGTTGTTTCCCCAATGACGTCATTACAACTTGGAATGACAGGGCACCAGTTCGAACAGTTGTACGTTTTTGGTGTGACTTGGGAATTTAGTGACGGTCCCTTAAGCGCCGCTGCCGTTTGACAATCAGCTGATGATCCGCACGCACGCACGCGCACGCACGCGCTCCCCCCCCTCCCAACACTGACACCTGCACGAGCGGGTTAAAAAGGAAAACACACGTGCATTTAAAATCCCATTAAACACACAATAATAATAATAATAATCATAATCATCACTATAATATACACGGAATAACATTACTCAGAGCGAGTGAGGGCTGGATGACGTGATGGTTCTGCTTTTACAGTCGATGCGGTTGCATTATTAATCATTAACACTCCAGTAAAAAGGAGACAGACATATATATATATATATATATATATACATACATATATATATAAATAGATGGATGGATGGATGGATAAATACAAACAGAAACAAAGCTGTCCGTGTTTACCTGTTGTGATTGCTGCTGTGCTTTTTATTCCGGAATTTTCTTTGTCTCTGGTAGTTGTTGGAGCTCTGAATAGACGGAAACGTCGAGGCGTATCCATGTTCACACTCTGAAAAACAAACCAAAAACAGCAATCAGGAGAGCGATCGCGGAGTTAGTGCGTGACAAATCAGCGTCAAACTCTCGCTTTCGCTTCTCAACAGCGTTTATTTGATGAGCTGCAGCTCGACGTGGCACTCTTCATCCCCACAACAACACACAGGCCATACAATCAGACTAGGATTTGATATCTATGACCATCACACACACACCATTTTACCTCTTTCTCTTCTCTCTAAATACTCAGCAGCTTCCAGGAGCCTCTGTATGTTCAGCACTGCGGTCATGTTGCTGATCAGGAGTCGGGTTTATTATTTATGATCACAGAACCACAACGCTCCTGCTCCCAAAGTGGGACTATATATTTTATATATTATATATACACACACGGTACAAAAATCTCTTTTATAAACCCTTTGTATTAAACAGGCTAAAATAGATTTTTCCCTCTTTAGTTCTGTTAGCAAACCTCGCGCTAACAACAAATTAAAACTGTCCAAGTTAAGAAACCACTAAAGACTAAAACGTGTACAAAAGGAATATAAACTCTACAAAAAAAAAAAATCCCTGCAAAGTCCTTGCTGGTGTGTGTGTGTTCTCTCTCTCTCTTTCTTTTTCCTCCTGCAGTTTGTTTACCTAGCTTTACAGCTGAGAGGAGGAACCAAAGTGCGCATGCGCAGGCGAGCCCCAACGCAAGGCATTCTGGATCATGGAGTTCTTCCACCAACGATTCAACCGAGCCTCGAAATCCTCGGATATTTCATTCAAATCAAAATTTACTTCATTTTTTTTTTCCTCCAGTGTGACAAAACCTACACTGATCCAATCAACGACAAAACAAATTTATTTCAAACGCTCATTTATCCGTCAGACTAAAGCACCGTTTTGAAAATTATTATTACTATTTTCAACAAAAAACACTCTCTCAATTTCTATCCGAGTCATAGGCCCAGCAACACGTGACGTCACAGACACACCACGTCTCATTGGAACTGCCTCGCTGTGGGTGTGACCCAAAAAAAAAAAAACCCACCCATCTTAACCAATCAGAGCGGAGAAAAGTTCTCATGCGGAAGCCATGTGAGCACACCCACACACGGAAGCAGCGATGGGAAGTTTAAACATTAAAGAGCACGCAGGAGAAATTAAATGACTCAGGAGAAAACCCGAATGACTGACGTGTTAAATTGTTTCTGCACGGACAGAAAAGCAGTTTGAGATCACGACATCAACATTTTAACAGCACTCACTTCAGCACCATTATTATCTTTAAAAAAATAAAAATAACCTTGTGTGAAAAATCTAACCTGAAGTTCTTTGTATAAATAGATACTGAAATTAAAACGATTCATAGCCTAATTTAACCCCCTCGCCAGTCTGTGTATGATCCAATGCATGTTTAAACACGATTAAAACTAGCCATGTGTCTGGAAAGCTTTAGACACAAATGTTTTTAAATACACCAAGTTATGCATTTAAATAAAACACTGTGTGTGTGTTCATGAATATGCAACGACATGTTAATATAGTGAAGATTAACAGGAAATCAGAGGAAACGACACCACTCAGGTCTGTTGCACATGTAGTGATGGATGGAATCAGTGCCGGAAATCTATATGATCAATTATCAGTCATCTATAGGAGGAAGAAGAGGAACAGGAGGAAGAGGAAGAAGAGGAGGGGGGAGGTTTAAACCGGTGCACCCTTGCGCGCGCACTGTGCTCGCGTGAACTCGCTCCTTTGTTGTCTCAGTCTGTTGTCTGTGCACCGCAGGTGCTTCAGGCAACCTGATCCTCTCTCTCTCTCTCTCTTTTTCTCTCTCTCTCTTTCTTTCTCTCCACTTACTTCCATCCTTCCTCTCAGCTCTTTCAATGTAGCTGGCCGCCTGCAGGAGAAGCTGCACGTTCTGCAGGAAGGTGCTGATGGGAGATTCCCTGGAGCCGAAAACCGCACTGAAAGGACAGGCATCCAGACTCCGGCTGTCCGCTCCGCTTTCCGAGTCCTCGCTCTTCGCGTCTCGCTTCTTCCTCTCGCTCCTCACCATGCTGACTTATTTCTTGCCTGTGCTCGCTGGCCGGGCTCCTGTGCGCGGTGCCTCGCTGCGTGTGACGCGCAGTTTCCCCTCAGACTCCCAGCTCAGGGCTGCTGGATCAGACAGACAGAACATGGATCAGCGAGCTGCTGGGTCCTAGCGCCGGCACGTTCAGTGCGTTTAATCTCAACTCCGCCCTGTATACTAGGCCACGCCTTCAAAAAAATGTCCCTAAACCAGATTTTTTTTTTTTTTTTCCATGGGGCCACATGAGAAACAGAAAACTTTGTGGAGGGCAACTTTGTGGATTGTATTTCTTTCTATAAAGCAGTATAGAAAGCTGCTAAGAGTATGGGAAAAAACAAGGTTGCCTTACAAAAAAATATATATATATTCAATCAAATTCCCCAAAACAATGTTTAACAAAATGTCAACGTTTGTACCATTTTTTCCCCCCCAGTCACATTCACTACAAACACAATATTGTCTTTCTACTCCAAATATCATGTTATAATAATGATGCCTACATTTGTAGCATGGGCGTAAGTTTATATGGGGACGGTTGTGACACGTCACAACCAATATTCAAGGGATATAAAATAGTCCCTACCAATTTTTGCCATTTTATTTTAATGTAGCAAAAATCTACATTGATTAGTTTAATATTTCAATATACTACGCAGTGGTAGCATTAATTTAAAAAAAAAAAACATTTTAAATGAGCTGTTTTGTTTATGATACGAGAGATACCGTGGTTTATTCGGAGCTATGCCGACCCATGCCGCTATTGGCTGCAGCAGAGTGATGGTCATTAGCCGCCGGCCAGGCAGCCTCACGCGGAAGCAGTGCTCCATGTGCTGGTGGTGCTGAAAGTGAACGCATCTGTCTCCTAATGGCATTTAACTCAAACGGCATACGGGTTTCCTTCTGAATTTGACCTTTATTATGAGCCTCAGAGACAATGTCGCCACCAAAAAAGAAAAGGACGACTGACAT
>JAOANJ010000020.1:4368044-4378661 GCA_026413345.1 Ariopsis seemanni
AATGTCCTGTGTGCTGATTTTCGATGTGTTCGGTGTTTATTTACATTTCCTCAGAATACAGCTTCTTCACATCGCAACTGCTGCTAGGTTTCGTTTTTGGTCACGTGACCGTGGTTACTGGCTACTCAGCCCTGAATCTGGTCCTATGATGCCATGTACTGGTCACAACATTGTTGTCAGTAACATTGTTGTTATGCATAATTGCTTATGTTGTTACGATTTTCTGTTATTAAAGTCTGTAATGAATGACATTTTCTGTGCTCTCTTTTTTTTTTTTGGAAAAAGTACCGAAATACATGTTAGTACCGGTACCAAAATATTGGTATCGTGACAACACTAAGCAGACAACGGAGACCCAACTGATGCAAATTCCAGAGCCCTGTACTACTTTTTTTTTTAGCTGGCTACTACAAGGTCATGCGTAGGTGATGTTTGACTGGCTCCTACGCACAATACGATAATCGCAAGCAGACGTGGCGGACGAACATGGTGAGTGATCAAGCCCATGACTGGTTGTTACAAACAAGGTGTGTTCAAGCTGCAAACTGGATGACTTGAAGGAGCTGTAATCATCTTATATTCGTGGATGTTGTCTTTTTTTTTTTTTTTAAAACAGCGCCACCTGCAGTACAAGGAGAGAATGCTAGCTTGTACGCTTATAAAACTTTAGCAATTTTGAGCAAAGTTAGCTCACTAAGCTCGCGCTTTATCATCATCATCGCACCTATTAGCGTTCGCTCAAGCTAGCTGGCAAGATCAGTCATTTCCTCGGCAACTCTGAGAGAGCTAAGTGTTTTATGCAGAAGGAAAATTGGATGAGTAGGACAACAAAACTAACTGCGGATAATATCAACCTATTTTCTAAAAGCTGTTTAAAAAAAATGATGCCTCGTCAGTTTTATTTCCGTTTTCCTTGTCATAACGGGTGATCCGATTACATCAGCAGATACGAGAACTCATTCCCCACGTGCTCCAAACCTAGCTAGTGGACGAGTGTTGAGAGAAATTACAAATTCCGATATTTTTGGTGGGTGGGTCCATTGAAAAAAAGTGACACATTATGAAAAACTCACTTTTTCAGTGCTTGTGCGCACACATTTGAGTGTCTTCCAACCCACAAACTCTAAAACAAAATAAAATAAACGCAACCCTGTCAATTTCTTTTCTTCCGCCCATTTGAGAAAACCTGTGCTTCAAGCTGTTCAGATTCAACTCCGCAAGTAGAGCTCATTAGAATAAACACCGCCCACTCGTCCGAGTATCTCCTCTTACAGTTTGAGAAGTGCCTTCTGAATAAATAAATATTCATGAGGTGGTGGAGGGTGGGGTGAGAAGTGGCTCATTATTATTTAAAGGCACAGGTTGTGCCGAACAGAGCCGTTTCGACAGGGTGAGAAGGAACGCTGTGGTGCTTCAGCCTTGTAGTATTTTGACCAAAACACACCACAGACATTTCATTAGGACCTCAAGGAACTGTGTCAACATGTGGAAAAAGGGGTCTATAACGTGTCACCTGGTCTTCTGAGGGCGGCTTAAATGACAACAGCAATAAACGTGACCCTGCCGTGATCCCTTTCCCGCTGCTGAAGGAAGGATCTCAGCAGATGGATGCTGGACGAGCTCCAGCGACGTGCCGTTGTGGTGGATATTCGATAATGGCGGCCTGATTTGGGAAGAGCTACAGCTATGAATACTGCAGGAGAGCCCTGTTGGCCTGCACTCCACTTGCTCTTAACACCCTCACAGCTGGTGCTCGCTCTCAGGATCCCGTGAATGAGATCAGCAAGTGCTTCTTCATAGTGTGCGCGCGTGGGGAAGAGTCTTTCTTGAAAGTTAACCTCCCGGTCCAGTGTGGCTCCTGATCATGGTCCAGACAGCTCCTCTGTTTTATTTACAAGTTAAAGAGGATCAAAGAGGAGGAGCTGCCTGGTTCAGGAACAGGTAGAGAGAGTCACGTCGCCTCTGCCGTGAAACCGAGGTTCCTGTAGTGTAATTCAGGGTGAGTCTGGACTTTGCAAACCCCTAGCACGGAGAGAGAGAGAGAGAGAGAGAGAGAGAGAGAGAGAGAGAGAGCACCTCTCCCCTTATTTTTCCGTGTTCTTTGTCTTATCAGAGAGGTAGCATCACCACATCAGCCTTCACCACCCCCATGATTCTCACAGCACACAGGCTGGGACGGGAGGGAAAAAAATCACTTCAAGCCACATCTGAAAGAGTGTGTGTGTGTGTGTGTGTGTGTGTGTGTGTCCGGCTGTGAATAAAATTCAGAACATCGAGAAGTCAAAATGCTTACCCGAGCTTCCCAACTGTTTATAAAATCTGTACTCCAAGTGAAGCTGCGGTGCCCTGGACTTAACCGGTTCCTGAAATACAACACAACAAAACTCTCATTAAAAAATAAAAACGTCGGGGGGACATTCAATACATCTAACCAATTAATGGTTTAACCACAATCATGATTTTTGGCTTTTAAAACTCAAATTCTTAACATTTAAACTCTTATTCTTGCACCTCGTCTGCACATTTGCCATTTTTTTTTATGAATTTTAAATTCCAACTTATTCTGGAACTCAATTTTACCTTTTATATTTTTACTTTTATTGTAAATCCGTTTCCTTTATCTATCATGTTCTCCATCTTACTGCTCCACGTGCTACACGAGTAAAGCAGACTTGCCTTGGCTTGGCTTTACTGGTTCGGTGTTGAATTCTCAAATCTGATTGGGCAGAAGAAGTTGATTCATTTTTTCTAACAGCATCTCACTTCAGTGAGTATTCCCACTTGCACAGTTTATATACACACGTTATCGTGTCTATAGTAACAAGAGTGCTCTGAGAGCACAGTGTCCCCCGCTGGCAACTCGGCCATAACTCTGGTAAAATGTGACTGAATTTAACGAAATTGCAATAAATAAATAAATAAATAAATAAATGTGTGTGTGTGTGTGTATGACCGCCACATAAAGAATCCAGTCAAGTTTCGTGAAATTCCTCCAAAAATTGAGAGAGGAGTTGATTTCAGAAGGCGAGTACCCTTCCTGGGACGGACATCACCACGACATAATCCCCCCTTCAGGCCTTTTGGCCAGTGGGGGATAAAAATTGCGAGAGGAGTTGATTTCAGAAAGCAAGCACACCTTGATGAAATTGCCAAAGTTAGTTAATAATCAAGGGCATAACTTTGGTAAAATTTGCCCAAATTAAACGAAATTTCAATCTGGGTATAGCTGTCATATAACACAGCCTTTTGCCAAGTTTGGTGAAATTACTCCACAAATCGTGAGAGGAGTTGATTTCAGAAGAACGTACACGCTCATGAAATTGTCAAAGTTATTTAATCAAGGGTCAAAACTCTGGTAAAAAATTTTCACAATCGAAATTTAAATCGCAATCTGCGTATTACCATCATATAACAAGACCTTCTGCTAAGATTCGAGAAATTCATCCAAAAACGCTGAGAGGAGTTGATTTCAGAAGGAAAAACGCACTCTCAGGAAATTGTCAAATTATAATTTTGTTAATCAAGGGCTGTAACTCTGGTAAAATGTGACCCAATTTAACAAAATTACAATATGGGTATTACCAACATATAACAAAGAATCCTGCCAAGTTTCATGAAATTCCTCCAAAAATTGTGAGAGGAGTTGAATTCAGAAGGTGAGCACACTTCCTGGGATGGACATCGCACGACATAATCCCCCTTCGGGTCTTTCGGCCAGTGGGGGATAAAAACAAAACACAACATGATTCCTGGTGGCACATGGTATAAAATTAGTTATGATTCTTTTCATTATACCTCCAGCTCTCTTGGCAGAACAGACAATCCTCACTTCTTGCACGTTTCTTACCAATATTTCCTCCGTATTTCCCCTTATTTATCTGTTTTTTTTTCTAGTTTCCAAACAAAAACTTTCAAAAATGACGTTAATTTTGTTTTACCCTTTCTAAAAAATTTAATCTTGTCCATGCAGTGGTGGATCTAGAGTCTCTCACGGGAACACCAGGCAGGAGACGGGAATACGCTCTGGATGGGAAACCAATCCATTATAGGGCACCACATACACTTACATGTGTAGGCAGTTCATCTACTGGAGAAAAACTATTAGTGGTACAAGAAGTTTTAACTATGCAAAGAAATGAATGTGTATACTCAGCGTTTTCTTTTCATTAAAGGATTTTCAGTTGAACCACTTTAGAAAGCTCGAACCATTAAGCCTCCAAAGACCCCCTGAGGAAATGTTTGACATTTAGTGATAGTCTGTGAAAAAGCAAACTCAAGCCTTGTGTGTGATTTCGATTCAGAATGTCAGACCTTCAAGGTGATTTCACAACAATTTGAGGAAAGAGTGAAAGAGAGGGGCAGACAGACAAACAGACAGACAGATGGAGAGAAAGAGTTGGTTGTAAACTGTTACTCCAGTCTCAATCAAAACATTTTAATTGGTGATTTTTTTTTTCCCTTCGGACCAGACGAGCTCTATAAAGGGTCCCAAAACACACCCCTCCACTTTCCCCTTCTCTCTCTCTCTCTCTCTCTCTCTCCTCCTCCTCCTCCTGAGTATGTGGGAGTGCTGTCCTGCCCCTCTGCAGGCTTTAACACCCCGCTCGGTACTTGAGGCACCACACTGCGTCCTGGAAGCTGCTTGTGACCAACACAAAGATTCTCGATAAACACACACACACACTCTCACTCGCTAGTGCCTACACACACGTGCACACACACACACATACACACAATGGATGTCAGAGTTGTAGTGATGATGCTTTTCCTAATCGTGATTACAAAGGATTCCAAGACTGAAGGTAAGACAGCTGCAGTTTCTCATTTGATGCTGATACTTATTTGTTTAGATTTTTCATTTCGAACCATTATGTACTACAGGGATTGATTTAGTGACCATGTGACCAAAATTTGGGTCTCAGACATTGTTAAAAAAAAATTTTTTTTGGAATTTTCCAAAATTTCCTTGCTTACCTATGGACCATGCTTGCTTATTTATTTATTTACTTACTTGGGGTTTATTAATTAACTATTACTTTATTTTAAAAAAAATAATATATCAAACCATTTTAGACCCTCTTACAAGTCCTATGTTAAGACGTCATTAAACCGAATCATTTGCATAAGTACCCCTGTTCTATTTTCATGACTCTCAATGCATCCTTCGAGACTGAAGCAAGCCAATTAGCTGCGCTTTACTTATTCTCGTGTGTGTGTGTGCGCGCATGCATGTGTGTGTTGTCGCTGTATTTTCACATTGGTGTGCATTTTTGAAAAGAACTTGCAGAGAATTCTGCAAAACAGCGACAAATTGTTTGTTCAAGAGAACAATTCGTGAAACCGGCCGGTCGCTGATGGCTTTGATTTTGTATGCGTAAAAGTGTTAAATATGCATGAAGGTGCAGATTGGCGTTTAGAACCCGAGTCTGATTGCTTCCTTGACTTCAAGGCACTCGGTATGACGTTAGAGAAGCGTTCGATTGAGGATGTTCACACTGACTGCGTCAAAAATCTGTTCATTTCCAAACACACTGCGTCTGTTTCCGTAAAGCCTTCTGGATGTTTCTATAGTATATGTCAAATTTAACAAAACTCTTCCTATTTTAAGAAAGAAAAAGACGAACCAAAGTCAAGTACTCTTTCAAAATGACAAAATTCCCAAACCACAACAATTTTTTTAATTGTTATTTTTGCTTCGTATATCATTATTTGTAGCTGTGTGCTCATTATTACCACGAACATCTCATTATTTCAGCATAGTACTGATTCGAACTGGATATCTTGATATATTTTGACTTCATTACTCCTGATTTATTCTTTTTAAATCCTTGATATATTTCAACTTTATGTCTAACACTCCACAACCTATCAATAAGGCGAATTTATGATATTCGACAGGAAATTAGCTCGTTAGTTATCATTCTTTATCTGTGCTCAGTTTCTCAGATGTCATTGACATGTATAACATTTATAGACAGTGTATCTTGATGACAATTGAAAATATCAAGTTGGAATTTTGATATTGAAAGAACAACAATAAATAAATAAATAAATAAACACAATCTTGAAGAAATGAGATCCGAAGCTGAAATATTGACTTAATATCACGAAAAATGGGTTATCGCGTAGAAACAGCGACACAGCACAAGGCTTCTGTTAAAATAAGTAACGTTCAAGCGAAACTTTTCTCAGAAAACAGCCCACGCTGATGTGATAATTGATTTCATTATGGTTAGAATGCATTATGAATTGAAGAACACATTCCACTGCTGATACTTTGAGACATATTGTGCATTCTGTTACACAATTCGGTTACATATCTACTAAAACCAGCCCTTTTTTTTTTGTAACAAGTAATTGTGATACTTATAACCTTGTTGTTACATCTTATACAATGTATTTCTGAGACGTTTTAAAGAAAAACAAAACGCAATGACTTATAATGCGTTATAATGCATGTGAAACAAAAATACTGACTGAATATAAAGTGTAGTGCGTGTCATGAAACAATTCTACCAACATGCATTTCCGGAATGTTAATGTTAATATTTGAGGATAGTTTCGTATACAGCTAGCATGCTAGGTATGAATGAGGCTTGAAAATCATCAGTAGTTCTTGTTCCATATCCAAGGTCTACCTAATGTCATTAAAAATCATTTCCATTACATCTTCGTTACTCGGATATATCACAATCACGCAGTGCATGGAATAGAAAGTCGCTAAAAAAGACCAGGACAACATGAAGAATGCACTTGAGGCTGTTAATCAAATACAGCTATTCAGATCCAAACTCACACAATGGTCTAAAGAGACATGTTGGATTGAGGACGAGGCCCGGGACTGGCCGAGGAAGACCAAGGGAAGCTCTTCAGACCATCAATCAGAACCTCGAGGCTGATGTAGAGTATGAGGGACCTCAAAGCACCCTGGGTAACTTTAAGGGCTCTTGACAACGGTAGTGAGCAAGAAGGCGATTTTCCTCATGTGGGAACGTCAGACTAAGAGCAATGGCTTAATCTCTTTTTAATGATCCAGGCTTGCAGGTGGAATGTGGTGACAGGATACATCTGCTTTACAGCACTGATTTTTTATGGTTGTAAGGACGGATTGATTTGAATCGTAAAACTCTCATCACCCGCTGAACCGTTGTGTGCTTTGTATCTGAAAAAATGTTTGACGGTGAATTTTATTAGCAGTAACTGAAAATGTAAAGAGAAAAAATTGTTTCAGGAGTTAATTTCAAAGAAAGGGATAAAAAAAAGTGCAAATATTCGAGTAACATTACGGTTGTTGTGTTATAACACTGCGTGTCACATTTTAACTTTACAGTTGTAGCATTACGATCAGCGCATTATAACATTATGATCCTATTCTAGCATAGTATATACATGTTATAGTGTATTATAATATCACAAGCAGCATATTATGGCAGTTAAATCGACCATATTATGAAATTACGATTGTCAAACTATAACATTACAATCAGCATATTAGCACATTACGAATGTCATATCGTGACATTACAATCGCCATTTCATGACATCGTTTGTTGTATTATGGCATTACAATTTTTGTATTATCACATCATTATGACATTATAATTGTTATTCTGGCATTCTAATCACAGTATCATAATACTATTACCATCGTACTATATCATTAAGATCATTATTATTGTATTATAACAGTCATTATCATAACATTACAATAATTGTATTACAACATTGCAACTCTCATGTTACAACATTACAATAATTCTATTATCACCTTGCGATTGTCGTTACATGACGATAATTGTATTATAACATTGTAATTGTCATGTTATAACATTACAATAATTGTATTATAACATGATAATTTTATTAACATGACAATCGCAATGTTATGTTGCAATAATTTTATTACATGATTGTTAACATTATGATAATATTATAACGTTGCGATTGTCATGTTACAACATTATAATTGTTTTGTAACATTACGATAATTGTATTACAAGACTACGACTGTTAACATTACAATAATCGTTTTATAACATTGCGATTGTCATGTTACAACATGACGATAATTGTATTATAATTTTATAGCGATCATCATGATTGTCACAACATAACAAACTTCATATTACAATCGCTGCATTATAACTGTATGATCATTGTATACTAACATTTCAGTTATAATATTACAATATTACGATCAGTGCATTATAATCATTTCAGTTTTAATGGAAAAAAGCATGATTTTGTTTCTTCTGGAAGCATTTTCACTTTACGAAATTGTGAACATGTGCACTCTGCACAGCGATGCAGGTTTTCTTTTCTGAAACAAACGTCGAATTTCTGTCAAAAGTCAAACCTCTGTCCCCTGTTTTTGCAGCGAAGCCCATCAGCCTGTTGGAGAGGTGCTGGTGCCGCTCGACGCTCAACACGGTGCCACAGAGAAACATCCGCGAGATCAAGTTCCTCCACACACCCCACTGCCCTTTCCAAGTCATGTAGGTCAACACAAACAAACAGCCCCAAAATCACACTGGCACACACTGAGGAAAACCAGAATACATGGGGAAAATCCTTCGGTTAAACGGCGACACTGTTAAAGGGTCGGGTGATGTATCGGTTTAGATATCGATCCGTGGACAGAGACAGATTGAGCATCAGCAACAAATTTTACATTCTGCGATTTAAAAAAAAAAATCAATAATAATCCAATGTCATGATCATGGTTTTCAGGATGTCATCATATCTCTATTTCCAAAATATCTTCATGAAATATCATGTATGAGAACATTTTAGGAAGTTCTGAGGAGGCAGGGCTCGTGTGTGTGTGTGTGTGTGAGTGAGAGATCCTTATCAGTAGCGCTAGATAAAAGGAAGTGCGAGACTCATTGACACACATGGCATGTGTTTTTGTTTTGTTTTTTTTTCTGGAGGAAATCTTCATTAAGGGTCAAAGTGATCATGTTTGTATTTTGACTGACCTTCTGAGGTATCTCTTCCCTCAGCGCTAATCTCTTTAGCTGCTAACATTTGGCTTTTTTTTTTTTTTTTGCTAACCTGGAATGTATTAATGTAAAAGCAGTGACTGTTTTGAAAAAAAGGGGCCACGGGGGTCACGACGAGGCAGAAGGTCAGATCGGAACGGAACTTTAGCCTGGGGTGGGGAGTGGTTCACGTACACACACACACAAGCCAAATAGTATTTATTTACGAATTTAGCCTCAAATCTCAAGGATCTGGAGCTTTAAAGACAGATGAAAGTCAGACAGCTGGAACACAAACCCTCTCCAAATCCAAACCCACCCACCCATACACACACACACAGTGGAAGCCATGTTTGCTGTTGGTATTAGCTGGCTGTGAGGCACTTACTACCTGCTGTTCCTGGCTCCCTGCGCAGACACGCTGCCGGCTGGTGAATTCAGCCTGGAAAACTTGCATCGAGCCACGAACAACACAGAAACCAAACAAACACGATAACAGACTAAAAGCAACAAACACACAGATCTAATTACGCTAGAAGGCATCTTGTGTTAAGTCAGGATTCGGGTTGCCTGCTAGAGTGGACCATTTGGTCCCAGACCACAAGACCGTGTGTGTGTGTGTGTGTGTGTGTGTGCACGCGTATTTATGGTTGTGTGTGGGTTAAGCTCAGTGGGGATGTGGTTAATTTGCAAAGCGGTGTGAGCCGTGGCCCCTCTGAGCTGTTAATTCTCAAACATGACCTTTTGGTGCAGAAGTGTGATATGCAAGTGTGTGTGTGTGTGTGTGTGTGAGACTGAGACAGGCACATAGCAGACAGGGGGTCAGAGAGGGAGAGAAAGCATGTGTTTTGTTTGTGGTGTGTGTGTGTTTATCACCAGTGGAAAAAAACACAGAAATTACACTGAAGTGAAACTCTTGCTTATGTTGCTTCTTTTTTATTGACTCAAGCGTCTAAAAAGTAAAACTCTGAAATGAAATGAAGCCCATCGTGTTTGATGTGATTTTCGTTTTAAAGCCACGTTATTTTCTCTGAAAGCCTGACTCAGTCTCTGTAAATGTGCTGCTCGTGTGTGCGACTAGCGCTACGTAGCTTGCTAATAACTGAATTAGAAATAAAATTATCCTGGAGATAGACAGTTACCCATAATGCTCCATGGTGTCACGATTTCAACCGCCAAGCAAGCTGCATTTCCATTACACCTGCTTCTATGTCGGCTTCTGTTACAATTTTTACTTGGGTACCACGCAAGCCAAGCCTGGGGTAAGTACGTGGAGCGAAAAATAGTGCAGATCATTGATTGGTCAAACCCGCACAATGTTTTTTTTCTTTTAAATTCTATCTAAAAGGGTTTTGGGTTTTTTTTACTCTTTATAAAAGTTGATTTTTTTCCCTCTGGCAACTCCCGTTTTTTTTTCCAGTATTTTTGAAAAATCCCATTTTTCTGGAAAATTTATTCCACTTTATAAAAGTATGTATATATTTAACAGTTATCCCATGAAATCGAGTCGTACATGACCTGATAGCCGACGAGACGCGTAGCACCAAGTTGGCTATAATCCGTGTACGATGAGATTGAGTGGAATAACTGTTTTATTCTATCCACATTCACTGGATTTTGAGAAACAGAGCATTTT
>JAOANJ010000020.1:4518465-4530534 GCA_026413345.1 Ariopsis seemanni
ACCTTAGCAACCACTAAGCAACAACCTGGAATACCTTAGGAACAACCTGGCACACACCTGAAATCCCATTGCAACACCCTAGCAACCACAACCACTAAGCAACAACCTGGCATACACCTGAAATCCCATAGCAACACCTTAGCAACCACTAAGCAACAACCTGGCATACACCTGAAATCCCATAGCAACACTCTAGCAACCACAACCACTAAGCAACACCCTGGAATACCTTAGGAACAACCTGGCATACACCTGAAATCCCCTAGCAACCACTAAGCAACACCCTGGAATACCTTAGGAACAACCTGGCATACACCCGAAATTCCATAGCATCACACTAGCATCCACAACCATGAAGCAACAACCTGGCATACACCTGAAATCCCATAGCAACACCCAAGCAACCAGCTAGCACCAACATGCAGCACTTTTGCTAACATCCTAGGAACCACCTGGGAAAATAAAGCAACGGCTGAGCCAGACACCTCCCTCAAATCCCATAGCAACCACCTGGAATGCTAAAGCAACCGCTTAGCAACACTGGGGGCAGTGCTTCAGCTCTCCAAGACCAGCAGAATGTGTGTGTGAGATTTGAGTTTCCATGTTTTGTGTTCCACTTGCAGATCAAGCTAAAGTGTTCGTGAAGGTTTTCACAGAAATGGACAGAATGCCACAACTGTTGGCTTACTATTACAAATGCCACAAGGTGAGGCTTTTGTGTATGTGCGCATACGCGTGTGCCAGTGTTTTATGTTTCTGTATTCAGGGAAATATTTATACTATTATTAACAACTGTTGTCTTTCACTGTGTGTTTTTTTTTTTTTTTTCCAGGTGCAGCTGTTGAGTGTGTGGGAAGGTGCGTGCCAGTCTGATGCCCCTCTGAAGCAGCAGCTGTCCGAGTTCTACGACACTCTTCTGTCCACCTGGTACACACAGCTCCAGTGGAGCAGTCAGGTAGGAATGCGCACACGCTGCTTTCATACACGCTTAATGCTAGAACAACGCAGCGAGTCCCAGATGTGCTGTGTTCTCGATCAGGTCTTTAAGAACCCGTATGAGGTCGTGACAGTGCTGATGATCCAGACCCTCAGTGCCATGGTTCCATCAATCCCAGAATGCATTGCGGCAGCACTGGACCGCTGCCCTGCCGAGAGTCGACTCGACATGCTTCTCGAGCTGCACCAGATGGCGGCCAGCTTCAGCCGCAGCCTAGAGAACGCCATGCAGCCTCATCTCGGTGTGTGGGTTTTTTTTATTTTTAACAAAACTGACCCCAGAATGTTTCAAAGGGCTGAATATTTGCACAGAGCAGTGTAAAATCTTCATAATAGGTCATCATACTGGTGTGCGTGTGTGTTGTAGGTGAGTGTAACATGTTGAAGGTGTGTGAGCTGGTGTCGAGTGTGTATGCGCCATTTAAATGTTATCAGATGCAGTATGGCGAGCTTGAGGAGACCAACCTGCTGATCCAACTCAGTGCTGTACCACTGGTGAGTGTGTGGATGTAAGGTTCGTTCCTGAGACTGATGCGCACGCGCACGGCTAAACGTGCTCAAGTTTGCACGCTTTTCCCGTGTGTGTAGGAGAGCGGCGAGGTGCTGGACTGTGTGCTGGAGCTCACACACTCGGTACAGAAGGTGTTTGGTCTGGCAGCGGCGGCTGTGGATCGCTGCGTCAAACTCACGGACGGACTCGGAGTGTGCGGCCTCATCAAAGCCCTGCGTGCTCTTTTTACTAAGTACACAAACCCCACACACAAAAAATACAATAATGAGACAAACGGCAACGAGTATCTTTTTATAGTTCATTTATTGGAACAAAATTTTCTCTCTCTCTATCTCAGGTACGTGTCTGATTTCTCCATCACGCTTCAGTCAATCAGAAAGAAGTATAAGCTGGAGGACACGCCCACATCGGAGGTGTTCACTGAAGATTGGACAGCTTTCCAGAATTCCGTCAGGTGGGCGGAGCTTTGTGACATACAGCCTCTTTCATTAATGTACATCAGACTGATCATTTTTATTTAATGTATAGGATTATTGCTACATGTGGGGAGCTTCTCAGGCAGTGCGGCACTTTTGAGCAGCAGCTTTCGAACAAGTAAGTAAGAAAGACAGACACACAGAGCATCAAAAGATTTCTTTCATTTACATGGATTTAATGATGGACAGGATCCTGGGAAAGGCGGGGCGATTCCTGTGGGAGGGGTTTAACCCCAGGAGTCTGAGTGGCTTGCAGGAGGGTGTGGCTGAGAGGCGTGGCCAGAAGAATCCTTGGCAAGAATATAACTACCTACAGCAGAGCAGCACGGTCGAGTACAACACGCTGCTGGAAACGCTACACACACTCAAGGTCCGTGTTCTCCTGAACCAACTTTAATAATGTTTGCACTTGTTAAAAGCATGTGTGTGTTGTAGGAGAAAGGCACGGGGAACTCGAGCCTCCTCTCGGATACCCGTGCTGCTTTGACTCGTCTGAACCAGCAGGCCAATCAGCTCGCCTTCGACTCGGTCTTCCTTCAGATCAAACGGCAGCTCTGCCTTCTCAACAAACCAGAGGTGGGTGGCTGTACTTTTTGCAAGTGGACGTGACCCTGCGTCCGAAATGGCTCCTGACGCCGTTTTGTAGCGCACGACCGATAGTCCCTCACTAAAGCATTGCAGTCTTGCTGAAAGGAATCCAAAGTCTCAAATTTGATTTAATAAAAAAAACTGAAAGATGCAGGTACTTTGTATGATAATACATTTTCAAAATAATAAATGGATATGTCGTCACACATCTAGAAGTCCAAGAATGTTTGTGCTTGTGTAGGTTCGAGGTTCTGCTGCCCTGGGTGAAACCCTTACAGAAGACTTACCGACCTTCAGCCTCTCTCCCCAGGAGTACATTACTAATGTAAGACACACACACATGCACACTACACCCGTTGTCGTTTACAGTCCTGGTTATTGAGAGTGTGTGTGTGTGTGTAGATTGGGCAGTACATCATGTCTCTGCCGCTGCATCTGGAGCCGTTCGTGACCCAGGAGGATCCGGCCCTGGAACTGGCCTTACACACAGGCAAGCTGCCCTATCCCCCCGAACAAGGTACAAACACACAACCACATCCTGCCAAGTGTCCCCACACGTTTCTGTGCATTAATGACATGCCCTTCCTCCAGGTGATGATGTTCCAGAGTTGGAGAACACAGCAGATTACTGGCTGGGGTCTATCGCCAGGGCAACCATGCAGACCTACTGCGATGTGATTCTGCAGATCCCAGACCTGAGTCCTCACTCTACCAAACAGCTGGCTACAGATATCGGTATTATTATTATACACATACAGCGTGATCAGTTTCAGGGTTAATGTCAAATTGAATATGCGCGTGCAACTCGTAAGAGGAATTTGGGTCTCTATCCTTTTGCCCTGTGTCCAAATCTGCAATGCAGAGTCTTGTTCAAGCGTACTCTCACACACAAAATGCCTTTTCTATACCTGCAAAGATATCAAATTTGAAACACCCTGTATTTTAACCTTAATCACTAACTATACACTTTCAAACCTGCCACAGGAAATATTTACTGTTTAAGATTAGTTTGCTGAAATACACAAGAAGGTGAGTAATTATACAAAACTGAAGAAATTTTCACTTATGACTGAAATGTCTTTCTTAGCTGATATCTTGTTAACATATAAGGCTTGGCATCTCTTGGTCATGTGCGGCGGCCAGAAATCAGCTGAGTTGGTATGTCCGGATTCATGCAGCCTCCCTGAAGGTGATCAATAGGGAGGCAGACTGTATGGATCCGGACATACCAGATCTGCTGATTTCTAGGTCATGTGCAGCAGCAAGAGACGCCAAGCCTCAGATGTGAACAAGATGCCAGCTAAGAAAAACATCGAAATGTCAGAAGGAAGTGTGAATTTCTTCAGCTGTGTAAAATAAGAACTCTGAGATTATAGGTTCTCTTTTCTGTAATAAATGCACAATCATTGATGTGATGCTTTTACAGCAGTTTACACTTCTTCCTGGTTTCTCATTAATGTGATTTAAGCTGCTATAGCAAGAGCTAATTTTATTCCCTGCTGGCTGAAAGGGTGCTCACCACTTCAATTTTTGGAGGAATTTCACAAAACTTGGCAGGATTCTCTGTTGCGTGTCAGTCATACACACTTTCTCAGAGTTACGCCCTTGATTATTAACAAACTTGTACTTCGGCAATTTCATCAAGGTGTGCTTGCTTTCTGAAATCAACTTCCATTTTTATCCCCTGCTGGCCGAAAGGGGGATTACATTTTTGTAATTACAATTTTTGGAGGACGTTCATGAAACTTGACAGGATTTTATGGGATAGTGTGCTCTCAGAGCACTCTTGTTCACATGCTCTAGAACGTTACTTGTAGCTATAAACGGATAAAAATGACGTTCTTTGACAAATTGCTGTGGAATAAGAAGTGTTCAGTACACCCTCATGAAATTTGTCAAAGTACGAGTTTGGTAATCAAGAGCCACAACTCTGGTAAAATGCGATTGAATTGCAATATGCATATTACCAACATACAACAAAATCCCATCAAGTTTTGTGAAATTCCTCCAAAAATTGCAGGAGGAGTTGATTTCCAAAGGGGGGTACCCTTCCCGGGACAGATGGACATCGCCATGATGTAATCCTCCTTTCGGCCAGCGGGGGATAAAAACTCTGATGGAAGTTGATTTCAGAAAGCGAGCACACCTTGATGAAATTGCCAAAGTACAAGTTTGTTATTAACACTGGGGAACAATTTGAAAAAAATTCTGTTGAGTTAGATTTTTATGCTGATTAAAACTAAAATTGGCATGCTGATTCCAAAATTACAGTCAGTTTTTTTTCTAACACGTCAAGTTCTTTCTCCACACCTGACTCTCCAGATAAGCAAAATTCCACTGATTAGCTGTAGTAAGAACGACGTTATCAGGGTAGATGGGATGTACACATGATGGCTGACTATTTTTGGAGGATTGAACGCTCCGGAAAGAGCTATAAACGTAAATTTTTACCTTAACTACTTGCACACAATTATAATTACAGTAGCCATGTCCTTTGTAAAAACATGTGTTAAATAAACATTTCAGTCATGCCTGTTTCATTGCATGTCAATATTTGTAGATTTTTATAAAACAAGCATGTATCTGTTAAGTACAGTATTTTTTTTTAAGAAAACGGGGATCCTATAGTTAAAAACAGCTGTCAGACCTAACTCAAAAATTGTGTTCGCCAGTGTGATGAGATGAGATATCAGACCATTTAAAAACGACAGGACTGGCAACCCTGATGTTGTGTGTGGACGGATCACTCTTGAATCACTCTTCCTTCCCTTTACATATGCACTACACAAGAAAATAATAATACTTTACAATCTTTACATTTCTGAGTCGGTGTTTATTTTATACAGCAGTGGGTTTTGGACGTAGCACGTGCGTCTTCTGCTTAAAGAGGGGGCGTGTGCTGACGTCACAGCGGGGCGGTGCAGGTGACCTTCTCTTTTCCTCCGCGTGCGTAACCCGCTGCACAGAGGAGTGTCATTGCTGCGCGAGACAAGTTCACACAGGACCCGCACATCAAGGACACCGGCTTCAGCGCGTGCACTTCACCTTGAGGCGCGTGCCCGACACACTCACTGACCGCATTCTGGGCAAACTGTCACACGCTCACCAGCGCGCGCGCAAACCGGCAGTTTAATTCGCTGCACAGACCTCGCGAGAAACGTCGTGTGCGCGCGCGCGCGTCAAAGGGATCGCGAGCTCTCGCATGATGTACACAATCACCCGCGGCCCGAGCAAACTCGCCACACAGCGCAGAACAGGTGCGCAAGCTTCACAAAAGCAGTCGCGTGCGCGTTTAAAATCCCCTCGATTTCCGGTCATGTGACAGTTTGTTTTTTTGTTTGTATTATTTCTTTCAGGTCCCACACAGCAGCAGATTGACAGCAAAGCCACCGACCTGAAGCACAAACGGAGTCACTGGCTCGAGTCAAAGTGAGTTTTACCTTTTTATTGATTTAAATTTGTATTTTCTCTCACAGTCGTGCTGGAACAGTGATTAGCCGTCGGTATGCTAACCGTGCACGCGAGGTAAAGTTGGTTAAAGTTTGTTATGTGAACCGTTATGACCTTGTAGCTCAGCGCGTGCGTGTGTTTGTGTTCCGGGCATGAGTTTCCGGTGTTTACAGAGCGATAAACCTGTTTAAAGGAGCAATAAGCGATTTTTTTTTTTTTACTTGTACAAATAACCTTAAATATCATCAAACGTGATATAAAACCCCGGTTTAAGCCATGACTCCAAGACAAAAGTATTATCTGGCTGAGGAAACCCATTTGAAAAAACGACTTCCGGTACAAAATGCTTGCTTTTTTTTTTTTCTTTTCTTTTGTGTGTTGCCTTCCTTCACTCTTCAAGGTGGGAATAAAGGATGTGGTTTAAAGAGTTAAAAAAAACTTATTCAAATCCTGAATAAATGTACTAATCTCACTTAAACGCACCTCCTTTCTCTTTTTTTTTTTTATTCACTTGAAATAAAATGCTCAGCGTTTTCAATTCCCAGTGCACGTTCACACATGAACTAGCATGGATTGTCACTAATTGCACTGTACAGCTTGGGAAAGGGGGGAAAAAAAGTCTCCTCAGGACAAATTAACGACGGCCGTGTTGCAGAAACACGTACTTGGTTAATAAATTTTATGCCAAAATATTACACACACACACACGAGAGTATCGTTTGTGATCCAGTAAACAAACAAGGGTAAATTGAGACGCGGTACTATCAAACCTTGGTACATGCAATAAGAATCTACTTGCGCTCAGGTTTCCCTTTAATTTAAGGTCATTGATAGCAAGCTTATTCTACAGCAAGATGTTGATCGAGTTTTCTGTAACAACATCATCTGACGATCACAGGTTCATGTAAACCCGCTTTTTCAAAAAATCTGACTTCTGGATGGCGTTTGTGCCGCATCGTACCTTTACAAACTCAGCCAGAAGGGTAATTTTGCACAAGGCCATCTGTCGACAGCAGGAAAAAAAAACGCGTCTGGAAAAATCCCAACAGAGTCTGGAGCCAGATTCGTGACATCACGTGCAGAAGCACCAGCAGGCTGTGCGAGCTTGCACAGTTTCAGTGCACAGCCTGTATAGACCAAGTTTAGCAGCTAGCGATTTTGCATTGAAATGGATGACGAATATAACGAGATGTCAGAATTGGGGCTTCGTCTGTTTGGATTTGATGATGATTCAAGTAGGGGAGATGACGGAGACAACACCAGGGATGTAAATAATACGGTCGTGTTCTCATAAACAAACCAGCGCTGATGTAGGATTCAGAGGGAGGCGTTACGCACGTGACATCACGAAAATCCATGTTTGCCGGGAAATCCAAATGGTAAGTTTTTTTTTTTTTTTTATAGAGGCGGACCAATTCGCCTCAAAGGGCTTGATTTCAGCTGAATTTTTCTGGTATTGCGCAAGGTAAAAAAAATTGCACAAAATGTGACAGATATTTGACCAAAGTTTAATATAAAATGGGAGAATCGCATTGATCTTGCTCCTGAATTTACCCGTGATATGCCCTTTAACCTTTTAAACTCCGAGATGGAAAAAGTAGACTGGTGATGGAACAATTGTTTAACAGCTATAACAGGAAGTAACTTGCTTCGTAGACATTTCACAACATTAAATGTAACTATAAATGGATAAACAGTACGATGTCGTTCAATAAAACAAACTGTACTTGTTGGCAGTTTGTGGTGGTATCAGGGATTTTCCGATGATGGACACATGAGTTTCAGAGAGACGTGTTTACTGTGCAGAATTACAACTTTAGTTTTGTACGGGAGCGACTGTAGGACGAGGCAGGAACTTATTCAGCATTTTAAAGACTTGTTATGGCTTCTGACAGACACTGTAGATACAAATGTATCTACAGATGCACCTTTCCGTTCAACAGGGAACGGGTTCTTGAACCAGTTCCACTCAGGATTCTTTGAACCTTAGTACCAGCTGGCAAACCAGTCTGTGTTTTAAGCAGAACCTCTACAACCAAGGATCATCATGAACAGAGGACGTTACACAACAGTAAGAGCAAGATGGCGGAGCGCATCGATTACGTGTGAGCTTTTTTTTTTTTTTCTGTATTGCATTCTTACTTGCTGTGTTTTGCTTCCTCTTGAAATGAATGCACGGCATCACACTAGAAAAACCAGCTATTTCAGTTCCAGCTGGGAACTAATTTGGTTCCAATGCTCTGAACAGTTCAAAATTTGGCGCATGAAACAACAGAACCCGATCCCTATTGATGGAAAAGTGGTATGAGGGAAAAAGTTTGAAGCCAAGTTGATATTTACATTTAAAGATCAAGGAGCTAAGGATACTCCAAGTGCATATTTGTTTCAGTAGCTTCTTCCAAAAAGTCTACCTTTATAACATGGGTTTGTTGTTTTTGTAGCTCGCCGGCCCCAAAAATTGTATTTCAGCGCCTCAACTCGAAGCGCTTTCTCAGATCCACCTCGCCAAAGGAGGAAGACACTGCTGAAGGCTTCACACCGGCACACGAGGAGAACGTGCGATTCGTCTACGAAGGTGAGATGAGTTTGCTGGCTGTACAACTTGTCTGAACAAAGTCTCTGTAGTCTGGACCGAGGCCAAAGCCAGAACTGACCATGAGCCAAGGGATGATGGATGTTCGTGGCACAGCTTGAATGTTCAGGAGTTTGTGTTTTTGTTTCCAGTACACATCAGGAGTTAAGGTCATGCATGTGACGGAGAAGTCAGGTCAGGGTCTGTTTACTGGAAACTTTCTAATTAAAGTATTGCTGACTGGAGCTCTGCGCTCATTTTGTACATGCGTCCATCAATCACGGTTCATGACGTGCTTTAGCGAGGGTTTGAAACCGCCACGGTGTATTTGCTGAAACCAGCCCAAGTCTCTTATCTGTCCTTTCTCCAGAGCAGACCCACCAAACTGCTGACGCAACTCCTGACAAAACCAGTCTCTGAGCACTGCCCATATTCCTGCTTGGTTTTCAGTTTAATCAACATATTAATACTTTTTTTTTTTTTTTAAAGTCTTAAATCTGTAACCTGAATCGCAGTCGAGCATCCTAAACGTTGTCAAGTTTGTTAAAGAATAACGGAAGGTAACAGCCTTTAGTTTAGCACTGTACAAAGTTCATGCTGAAATCCTCAAACGCTCGCCTCAATTCAGAATTAATCTCAGTTCCACCAGACACACTTGGATAAAATAATGACGCGTGTAGTGTATTAAAAAAAGTTCTTCTACAAATCCAAATTTGCTTTGGAACCATGAGTTCCAGGAGTTCTCGATTCTGATTGGTCAGAGGGTTTTGCTGATGGATGAATTTATCAGCTTTGACAGCAGTGCAGCTGCAACTCGCCTCCTTACATTAACGCACTTGTTGGAAGATATCGTTTCTATAGTAACTAGTTCATTCATAGTGAGTCGGGCAGATGCTCTACTTAAACCCATGTCATCGTTATGATTTTCAGTGACTGTGTGCGTTTTAGCATTTATGGAAGGAGTCTCCAGTGTCAGAGGTACAGCTATAAGTTTCCCGACACAGAAAAATCTTCAGGATGGAGGAATTTCCAGTTTGTCAGTAACAGGACAAGCACTTTTTTTTTTTTCTCCATCCTAAGTGAAAGAGAGAGGGGGGAAAAAAAGGATCGTTTTAGGATTATAATCGATTTCAGGGTAAACAACTATGCATCGATCTGCACTCCACCCTGATGTTGATTTTTTTTCTGATAACTGCATGCCCTTGAGTGATTTCCGAGGGAATAAATTTGGGAGTCCTGTACTCTGCCCTGGTAAACTGGCGTGTTCGTGAGAGCTCACCTGCTGTGCACGGAGTAACCTCTGGCTAATCAGATGGTCTTTGTGTTTTGATCCAGTGCTGTAATATATGCCAAGTGTGAATTCCCAAAACAGTGTGTGTGTGTGCGTGCGCAGCATGGCAGGAGGTGGAGCAGAAACTTGAAGGAGCTCAGCCGGAGAGCGGGAAAGGCCCGGTGCAGTACGCCGAGAGGAATCCCAACCCCAGCATGAAGAGTAAGTCACACTCTGGCGCAAACACGCACACTAGAAAGACCAGAAGTTGTTCATAAAGACTTCTAACACTGTATACAACTATCAGCATTTATACATCCACAATAAAACATTGCAGATTAGCAGAAAAAAAAAAAAAAGGGATGTGACTTACCCTTCTGAAGTTGATTTTCCAGCGTTTTATTCCTCTTACACCAAGACAATTTGTCAAGGATGACACTGTCACAAGGGGCCATAAACGCTCAAAAAAAAAAAACCAAACACTCAGGCTAAACCATAAGTTTTGGCACCTCAAAGAAGGTGAACCCCACACAGAACCAGCATTTTTCAGTATCAGATTGTACTTTCTTAATATGTGCAACATCTACTGTATAATTGCCATGTTCACATCCTCTCAAACCAGTTTCAAAAGCAAACAGATTATAAATTAACTGAATCCAGATTGTACTTTACACCCTCTCTGGCTTGTGCGTACCTGTCGTGTGTTGAGCTCGGATTATAATATAAACCCTAAATTAAAATTAAACTAGCATCTCGTGGATCGTGACCTGATTTGACATCCCCGTGTTCCTTCCTGCCCCGCTCTCTCTCTGCAGACTTTGTGCCGATCGATCTGGAGGAGTGGTGGGCGCAGCGCTTCCTGGCCACCATCGCTAACCCGTCATGACAGGTGTAGGACTGGGTTCTGGAGGATGTCAGGGTCCAGGCTGCTGCTCTCCGTGAGCCCAGGGGATATGTTCAGAGTCCAAGATGCCAGACTGCACTACAAACACAATTAGACAGATGTGAAATTTTCCATTCTGCTGCTCTCACTGCGTGAGACGACACTAAGCTGAAATGCAATTTTTTTTTTTTCCCCCTCCTGGCTGGTCTTTGCATAAAAAAAAATATGAAAAATGATTTAAAAAAAACCCAGTAAATTGTATTTCAAGACTTGCTGTTGATCCTTCTTTCAGATCAAAGCACTAAAAAGTGGACCGTTGAGAATATTAAAGGAGCAGTTTGTATTTTTATTTTTTTTTAAAGCAGCTGAGCAGGGATAATTTCAGACCTGGTAAAATGTAAGCAGCCTGAAATGACTAAGCAAGCAAAGTCGTATTGGATACCTTGTACTGTTTCGACATTTTAAAAATGTTTAAAGGTGCACTTTATACCGTAAAGTGTTAGGTTCAGGGAGAGGAGGATGACCAACAGACAAACAGAACACTTCTTGTTTAATTTCAAAACAAACACGATATTTGAACATCAGACATGGGTAAAAATCCTGAAACGTTAATGATGCAGCTTCGCCCGAGGGCTCTTAGAGAGTTCCTGCTCACGCAATTGCCTGAGCTAGTCTTTTCCTCCTCCTTCCTGCTGCGCGAGCTCTCCTGCATGAAGGTGCTGGATGGCCTGGCTTTGCCGTGGTGAAAGTGATGCACTGGGAATCCAGGAAATCCAGCAGCTTGGCGGTGCCCAGGCGGATACCTGCTGCTCGGAGCCCTGCCTTTAGGTCACTTAGAGAGAGCGGCTGGTACTGAAGCACACTGCCGTACAACACCGGGTCAGACAGGATGAACGAATGCACAGCCTGGAGTTTATGCTTCTCACGTACGGCTGCCTGAGACAGCGTGATGCCCTCGCTGTCGGAGTAGTCATCGTCAGAGTCACACATCTCCGGGTTGGATCTGGATGGATCGATATCACAGGGAATTTCACACTATTTTAATAAGATTACAGATACATCACACACTAAACTTAAAACATACACAAAATATGAAAAGCTAAAGTACGTCTCCTAAACATGACGTTCCATGCAAGTAGTTCATTTCCAGCAGGCACTGAGTAAATTCACTCTTTTAATAACTAACATAGCGCCATTTACAAACAATGATCAAAAGTAAATATCTCGTATGTCTAGCCGCTTTATCCAAGCCGGAGCCTATCCCAGCTGACTACGGGCGAAAGGCGGGGTACACCCTGGACAAGTTGCCAGGTCATCACAGGG
>JAOANJ010000020.1:4558584-4574380 GCA_026413345.1 Ariopsis seemanni
CCTACGGTCAATTTAGAGTCACCAGTTAACCTAACCTGCATGTCTTTGGACTGTAGGGGAAACCGGAGCACCTGGAGAACATGCAAACTCCACACAGAAAGGCCATCGTCGGCCACGAAGCTCGAACCCTCTTGCTGTGAGGCGACAGCGCTAAACACTACACCACCACTGAGCTATCAGAGTTAAATCCATCACAGAATGAGGCACATCATCTTGCTAAAGACAGTCACAAGTGGAAGTGCTCATTGTTCGGGACGAAAAGGATCAAGTCCAGAGGCTCTTCAGGAACCATACCAGACAGACATCTTCCACTTCCCAGCATGCTTGTGTGAAACCTTAGGAAACCCATAAGGACATGATGAGAACATGTGGAACTCCTTACAGACAGTAACTCAAACTCAGGAGTCGAATAGTAACCAAGTAGCAATCTTGACAGATGATGATGGTGATGATGGTGCATAGCTACCTTTTGCTCCCCTCCTCCCACCAGTGCAGCCTCTGATCCGAGATCAGTCTGGATCCTGTGTGTGCTTTGACTCTGAAGCTCTCCCTTCTTCTCCCTTTTCCTTTTCCTCCTCTGGACCTCAGATCCAGAGTCTTCATCCTCCTCCACCGTTTTCTTCTCCTCCTCCTCCTCATCTCCACCTTTCCGTCGCACTCTCTTCAGGAGCCGGGAGCAGAGGAACGAGAAGTCCTGGTCCGAGTCGTCCATGAGTTGATCCACAAGGTCCAGTGATGATGAGCAGACCGTCACAGCTTCAGATCAATCCGACATGTCCTGTTTGTTCCAGCTCGGATTCTGTACTAATAAACAAACCTTCAAAAAAAAAAATGAGGCCCAAGACGCCATTTTACATTTCAATATCTTTTCTAAAAGCCGCCATTTTACCTTTAAATATCTTAAAGTAAAACATATCGCTTATTTATACTCCGTCTAGTTCCTGTTTTTTTCAAACTTCTTCCTGTCAGCCGCCTGAGCAAAACTTCCGGTGACGCACTTCCGTCGCATTCTATCTACGTCACGTAGCAAAAATGGTGAAAACCTCCAAACGCTTCAATTCCACCAAATTATTTAAACTAATTCATAGAAGCTGAAAACGCATATTAAAAAAAAAAAAACTAAACATTCGTAATAAAAGCCATAAGACATAAAGCTCCGTGTAAAAAAAAAATAATGATAAACGCAATTTTTAGGTTCAATTGACTCCTGTGACCTCAGCACAGAAACACTGTTTGGCTTGAATACGAGTAGACAGTAAGATCATTCCTGCAGTCTCTACAGCCAAAAACACTTCTGGTATAAAAGATGGTGGTAAATTAAGCCTGGCTCAGTACACCATCTACACATCCTTCACTATACAGATCTCAAGAACAAAAAGGAATTCAGTGTATTCCTTTTTATTCTTAGGAAAGGAAATATTTTAGAGATGTACACTGCACCTGCCCTGAGCTTGTTCCTGTAGGAACATCCATACCTGCTCCACACATCCCTTCGGTTTGGCAAAGTCATAAGAAGACGATGACAACCCTGAAGGCCTGTTCTTCCAAATCTTAACTGTTTAAAAGGGAAGAAAAACACTAATTACACAATCAGATCACATTTAAAAAGAATATCTACACGCATACCAGCGCTTCTCAACTCTCAACCCTGATGGAACTGAAGGCGTTGGTTGATTTCCAAAATCGCAGGTTTTTATTAACATCTTCGTTCTAAAACGTTCTTGCTTCTGACACACTGACTTCTAGTACGGACGCTGCGTTCATGAAGGAAAAAAAAAAAAAACCTTTGAGGTGAAGATTTCTGCAAGGACGCATTTATCGAACAGTTAAGGAAGGAGTCTCCAGTGTCAGAGTTGGTTAAGAGAAAAATATTCAACTTCAGGGCGCTAAGCGTCACACCACGCCACCGTGCCGCTTATCATTTTCCTATAACGGCGCATTTCCAAGCATTTTATTCCCATCTTGCAACACTTACATGAACAGCCAGCATTTAAATATGGATACGTTTAAATGGCGAGCTTGGACAAGTTAAAATGAGATTAAAAATAAACAAACAAACCCAGAAGGATTTGATCTGTTGCACACAGTTTATTTAACAATATGGTATATAAGTAAGAAATAAGTTTTTTAACCAGTTTATACAGTGATTCCATTCTCTCTTCCTTATATTTATAGTATTTTGCTTAATAACTTGCATGATTTACATTAAGAGGAAAAGTGGAGCCCCAGTTCAAGTTTGTGTGTGAGAGGAATGAGGGTCGATAGCAGAACTCTCAGTGTTCCAAAAAGCAGTCAACCAATGATCACTCATTCCAAACCCACTCAGCTCAGGGGCCTCCCTCCCTCCCCTCTCGCTTTATACTTATAGATCTGTATCACAAAATTAGGACAAAAAGCAACAATTTTCTACATCTGCGAGACAGAAATTCTGGGTCCAGGCCAGTGAGATGTCATCTGGTTTTGCACATCCATTGTTGCCGTACTGTGTTTCTGATGCGCGCGCGGGTGTGTGTATGTGTGTGTGTGTGTGTGTGTGTGTATGCCCATCAGCACAAACAAATAGTTCTCCTCAAAAAGACTTCACAATGAGGAAAGGAGGGTTTCCTCCAAAACGTAGATCTGGAGAGAACAGAAAAGGGGGGGAGGGGAGAAGAAAAACAAACAGTACAACACTAGAATACAATCGTCAGGAAAGATGAGAGCAGAGAAAACAAATCGCCCAAATTCCCAGACAAATTATTTTACAGGTCTTTAAACACAAATGCTTTTTAAAGTTAGACAGGGTACAAAATAAAAACGTATGAATAATATAATGAACCTTTGTAAATTTTCTTAAAAAAGAGCAGGCATGAAACCATACCCAAAAAACCCTGAAAACAAAAACATTGAAGGAAAAAAAAAAAAAAAAAAAGCGAAAAAAAACAAAAAAAACAAAAACAAAACGACCACATATGGTCTGAACCAAAAAATATATTCTTTGCAATTTAAATCATTTTAAACAACACATTTTTTCTAATCCCTCAACTCAAAGGAAGTAATCTCAGTCTTTAGGAAACAACAACATTCCTAGCATTTGCTGACTTTTTTATTTCTTTCTTTTTTTTTTTTCTTATTACATTTCAGGAACTTTTTACATGTCAGTACAAAAAAATTATTTATAGAGGAAAACATGGGAGAAAAGGAGGGAGGAGCCAAAATTAGGAAAAGGTGGGAGCACTTTTGGGGGTCGCTGAAAATGCTACAACCCCTCCACAAATTTCTCCAACGTGTCTCCTGTGGTATCTCCAACCATGGCGAGATCGGTGGGTAGGCCGCCACGGCCAGGCGCATTAAGCTGCGAGAGCATGGTGCTCTGCTCCGGTGTGCCCAGGTGCCCTTGCTGCTCCAGGGTGGCACCAGTGGGCATGGGTGTGCCCAGGCCGGGATGAGGCGAGGCGGAGTGGGGCGAGGGCTGCGGCTGGACCTGTGGTGAAGGGCTGGAGTGCTGCTGCGGCTGCTGCGACGGTGGTCGTGGGGACTGCACAGGTGCTGGAGAGCGTACCTGGCTACCCAGCGTGTTGCCTGGCATGGGCTGTCCAGGTAGCAGGTGGCCTTGAGGGCTCATAGGATTTGGTGGTGCTGGCGAGCCCATCTGGGGCTTGAGGACGGCCTGCTGCTGTTGCTGCTGCTGGAGCATGCGTTGGTGGAGCAAGTTCGGTGCGCCTTCCATGCCCAAGCCTGGCTGCCCCATTTGTGGCATCGGCGGAAGTTGGCTCATCGGTCCGCCGGCACCTTGCATCGCCGTTAGTTGCTGGTGTTGCATGCGAAGTTGAGAGTAGCTGGACGCAGCACCCTGCGCTTGAGGGAACTGGCCATGTGCTTGTGGCATCACGCCCTGCTGCTGCTGCTGCTGGCGCAAGAGCTGCCGACGGTACATCTCTGCATGCGCCGGGGTCATGAGCGGACCCTGCGTCGGGCCGAGAGCTGCCATGCCTTGCGTGTTTGGCTGCTGAGGTTGTTGGGTTGGCATGCCAGGTCTTTGGACACTCTGCATGGCTGCCATGGCTTGCATTGTAGCTTGCATGCCCTGTTGTTGCTGCGGCTGCTGCTGCGGTGGCTGGCTGGCGTACTTCGCTGTCCTCTGCTTGATGAAAGCTGCCATGAGCTGCGGGTTGGACTTGAGGATGTTAAGCACCTGCTGCTGTTGCTGTGGGGAACTGGGAGACTTGAGTGTGCGCAGAAGGTCTTGCAGGGCATTTGGTGCGATGGCTGGAGGCCTCTGGGGTGCTTGGGGTGGTCGTTGGCCCTGCGCAGGCACCATCATGCGCTGTGGAGGCTGCTGAGGCATCATGGGCCTCTGCATTGGCACGGGTTGCTGTGGGCCTTGTGGCGCTTGCTGCTGCGGTTGAGCTGCCTGCTGCATTCCCGGTTGCATTCCTGTCTGTGCCCACTGGCCTGGCGGCATGCCTTGCATAACCTGCTGCCCTCGAGGTCCCACCATCTGCATAGGAGGCTGCATGGCACCTGGCATACGCGGCTGCTGCTGCTGCTGGTGGTTCATGGCCAAGCCATTCACAGCCATGCGATAGTTCTGGGTCTGTTGGGCCTGCGCCATCAACTCGATCTTCCGTGCCATTTGGACTGCGCCAGGAGGTGGGTGTTGCTGCGGTTGTTGCGGCGGTGGTTGCTGCTGCGGTTGCGGATGCTGCTGCGGTTGGGGTTGAGGGAGCGGAGACGGCTGCTGGTGCAGCGGTGAAGCCTGGGCACCCGGCTTGCCTTGGGACACTTGCTGGCCGTTGCGGGGAGCAGTAGGATACGTGGGAGACATGACGCCAGTGCTGGGTGTGGTCGGCTGGCTTGGAAGGAGGGGCTGTGGTGTTTGGGGCGTGTTCGGCTGCTGCTGCGGCTGCTGGTGTGCTGTGGGCGTGCCCGGAGCTGCAGACGGCGGAGGGGACGGCAGGCTTTGGGGTCCAGCACGGCCTTGCATGGTGGCCATGCGCCGTCGCATCATCTGGGCCTGCTGGAGGCGGTGCTGCAACTGCTGCTGCCGCAGCTTGTGCTTGATGTTGAGGCAGAAGGGCACAGGGCACTTGTTCTCCTGGCAGTGCTTGGCGTGGTAACAGCAAAGCGCGATGAGCTGCTTGCAGACAGGGCAGCCGCCATTGGTCTTGCGCTTGCAGCCCTTGGTGTGCTGCACCACGCGCTTCATCTTCTGGCAGGATGGAAGAGAGCAGTTAGCATTGCGACACTGGCAGGCGTGCACCAGGGACTGTATGCAGCGCTGAATGCTCAGACGCCGGCTCTCCTGCGGGCTCTTGGAGGCCTCGCCACTCTGGCTGTTGCTGTCATCATCCAGGCCGAGACCCCACTTGACCATCTGGTGTTCGTGGCCCTTAGTGTTGTAGCAGTTGATGCACAAGTCGAAGTCCTATAAAGAAGAAGAAAGAAAAAATAAAAATACAACAGAGATCACTCACTGAAGATGTCGAGACATAAGAAATGCCTGCCGAATCAGAAACAAACCTTCCCTTTCCCCCAAACTGACTCCACCCCCTCTCCCTAAAACTTTTAGCACTTTCACAGGTTCTGACCTCGCAGACGGTGCAGTGCCAGCGAGTCTCCACGTGGTGCTTGCACTCGTTGCAGGTGTAGACGAAGCGGTCCTGGCCCTGGTTGTGTAGCTCCACCAGCATGCACATGGTGCTCCACTTGCAGCGGCGCAGAGAGCTGAACTCCCAGTGTTTATCTCGCGCCAGCGTCAGGAACGCGTCCCGCCCGTCCATCAGGTCGCAGGACAGCAGCGGGTCAGGGTCCATTATGGGCGGCAACGTGTTCATCATCGGCCCAGAGTGCAAGTGGATCACGAAGAAAACCTGGAGGAAAAAGTGATGGAAACCTTGACGACAACCGCGTCAACGTACAACACAAGCACGAGGCGAAATACTACAGCAAACCGCTCACATGCCACGCACCTCTTTGTGTTTCTCCATGGTAGCGTAGAGCTTCTGGGATAGGTCATTGGCTACATTCGGCATCCCAGGCTTCTTCTTATTGGCTCGACTCATGCTGCTCTTATTCTTGTTGGTTTTCTTATTGTTCTTCTTTTTGGCGTTTTTGCTGTCCCCTGGCGTACCCTGGAAGAAAAAGCCAATGTGGGAGGAGGTAAAAATATTCATCACGCTCAAGACTGTATAAATATAAAAGGATAACTCACGATGCAAACAGTATGCACAGAATAGCAATTTCTGCAACAAAGAGGAAAAAAAATAAATAAAAACAAGCCCGCACCTCTGGAGTTTCACAGGCCGCCGTGTTCTCCTCCTTCTTCCTCTCCTCCTCCTCCTGCTCCAGCTCCTTAATGCTCTCCTCCAAAACGTTAGGCCAGAAATCGCCTTCGAAATAAGGCAGCTCGTTCGCACTCGTCAAACGGTCCTCTGTCGCTTGTTTAAAGATGTCCTGGAAAAAAAAACACCCGTACGTGAAATTAACTTTTCCAAGCAACACTGACACGAGAGCTCAGAAAATAAAACCAACACGTTATTTTTGACACGGCTGCTGATTCAAAAAATTATCCACAAGTCAGAAAAGAAACGTCACGTGTACCTTGTAGTCGTGAAGTATCCTCTCCGCAAAGGCCTTATCCAACATCTTACGGTACCATTCCTGCAGGCGCTTCGGTTTGGGGATCTTCTGATCGGCGGGGTGACAGTGGAAGATGTAGTCGTCACCTTCGCTCGGAGGGCACGCCCAAATGTGTCCCGTCACGTACCTGCCAAGAGGAATTCGAGAGCCAGGTTAGTGCGACGACACAAATGTTTTAATATCCGTGCACAAACCACAAAAAAAAAAAAAAAAAAGGCTCGTTAAGAATGAACTCAAAACAGCCATACCCCAGCTTCTTGACGTATTCCAGGTAACCGATGAGGATCTCGTGATAAACCGCTGTTCGAAGCACGCGAGGTCGAAAGAAGTGAATACTGTCAAGGTATGATATGTATACCCGTCTGTGAAGAGAAACAGAAACGTCAGATTGATGCTCTTCTGCCAGGAAGCGTACAAAGCGCTGGATACGCCATACTCGGGTGCGTTTTACCTGGTGTTGGGAAAAGGACAGTCCGAGCCGTACTCCTGCACGTGCATGCCAAAGAAACACACGTCGACACCGTCGATCTCCTCAAAGGCGAAAAGTGCTTTGGTTCTGTAGGGGAAGCTCTCGGCCATCTCGTTGTTGTCTACAAACCTGGCGCAAGAGCAAGCCGTTAGTTTCCGAAACGACCGTCATGATTTAAAGCAGTATTTCACACAACAGAAATCGCGCGTGATTACCTGGCCTTCATGCCGGGCTTGACTTCCACCGTTTTGTCTGAACTGGCCACCACTCGCACGAAAACCTCGCCGGCTTCCGGGTGGCTTTGTCTCTTCAAGTACTTATTCACTCTCTCCTCGATATATGTGCCCAACCGCGTCACCTGCAATCCTGACACACACACACAGTTCATTAGAGGGCTTTAGATCAGACATCAGCTTGAAAAGCCTGACACAGCACCATCACTCGGTGAATTACACAGGGTCATTCATGAGCTTCTGCACAAACAAACGCTCATCTTCCATGTCGTATTAACAGGCTATCATAAATATTTGCACGCCCGCAGAACACACACGTAGTCCGATAAAGCTCGATTCAGAATCGGACTGGCTCGTGGCAGAGTTAGCTCCTTAAATCGTAAAGTAGCGAAGCGAGTCGTCAAGCGTCATGCACAATTCAACGGGGGGGTAAAAAAAAAAAAAAATCCAAATCGACATTCACGTCGTCATTAGCTAAAATACAAATCAGCGCACGCTCTCGTAACGCAAGCGTTCACGTTTATAACCTGCGTTTTATTTGCTCGTTTCTCTGATCGGCCGTTTGGTACTCGATGCGACAAAATTACTGACAATAAGGCTTTACAAGTGTTCCAGCAAAGGCGGAACAGAGAACCCACACCAGCTTTCTTGAGGCGTAATGTCTACCGAGTTTGTTCTGCTCCTCAAGTCCATGGTTACCCCGACCACCTTTGTTCAAGATAATAAAACGTCAGAACGGCTTCAAGGCGACTGTTGGGATTTGAGCAATACGTTCAGACACGGACAAAATCAATCAATCATTCACTTACTTTTTGCTGAGAACTTATTTTCCTTCCTCGTCTTGCCGCTCTTCTTTAAACAGTTATCACAGATAAAGCTGCGGAGACAAAAGCGCCATCAGGTGTCACTTTACGAGCATGTGGAAAAATTAGGGAAAGAAGGGAAAAAAAATTAAATAAAATCCTCTCGCACACACAAAACCACTCACCCGGAGGGCCAGATGACTTCATAATGCAGGACACATATCTGATGCATCTTGCGTCCGCAATCTTTACATTCAACAAACCTGAGTGCGCAAGAATTGATTCATTGTTAACAGACCAAAATCATTTTATCGGGATTTCAAGTGTGTGAACTCTGTTGTGCTAACTGCAGAAGATCGTTGTTCATTCTCTATACCTCCAGTTCTTACGCATTTGCAAGCAAGCCAATGCAAGTATGCCTTTGTTGGAGGACTAATAGGATACTATTAATAATTCATATATATATAGTGTGCACTACATCCCCACATCCTGAACTCGGATATTCCCCAATTCACTTCGAGGCTCAGAGTGGGAGTGCCACAGAATCTTACAGTAAGGGGCGCCGTGCAACAGAATGCGCATTGCTGGACAGAGCGGACACCGTTTTTACACTGCAGTAATAAAGTGAGGTCGGTCACATGGAGCAATCAGACTTCTGGTTTTATACACAGAGAGAGAGACTTACGGCTCAGGGTCTAGTGTATCATTCTTCTTTCTCTCAAACTGATCCTTGGAAATCATCCTACACACACAACACACACACACACACACACACACACACACACACACACACACACACAGTGTGAGAGAGGAGACAGAGAAAGAAAAAGAAAACAGTGTGAGGAGACAGAGGGAGTGAGAAAGAGATAGCATGAAAGAGGAGACAGACGAACAGCGCGAGATGTGAGAGAGAAGAAACAGTACGAGTGCGAGAGAGAGAGAGACAGCATATGAGCAAGAAGAAACAGTAAGTGAGAAACGAAACAGTATGAGAGAGAGACAGTAAGCAAGAAAAGAAACAGTATGAGACAGTATGAGAGAGAGAGAGAGAGAGAGAGAGAGAGTAAGCAAGAAAAGAAACAGCACAAGAGAGAAAAGAAACGGTATCAGAGAGAGACAAACAGTAAGCGAGAAAAACAGTACGAGACAGTATATGAGAGAGAGAGACAGACAGTAAGTGAGAAAAGAAACGGTACGAGAGAGAAAAAAACAGTATCAGAGAAACAGTAAGCGAGAAAAGAAAGTATGAGACAGTATATATGAGAGAGACAGTAAGCGAGAAAACAGTACGAGACAGTAAGTGAGAAAATAAACAGTATCAGAGAGAGACAAACAGTAAGCAAGATAAGAAACCGTATGAAACAGTATGAGAGAGAGACAGTAAGCGAGAAAAGAAACAGTATAAGAGAGACAGTATGAGAGAGTGTAAGCGAGAAAAGAAACCGTAGGAGACAGACAGTATGAGAGAGAGACAGAGAGAGAGAAACAGTAAGCAAGAAAAGAAACCGTAGGAGACAGTATATAGAGAGAGACAGTAAGCGAGAAAAGAAACAGTATGAGAGGGAGAGAGAGAAACAGCATGAGAGAGTAAGCGAGAAAAGAAAGAGTATGAGAGAGAAGAAACGAGAAACAGTGTGAGAAAAGACAGTATGAGAGGAGACAGAAAGAGAAAATAGTAAGGGAAGAAACAGTGAGAGAAACCATGAGAGAATGGTTTTTGATCATTTTGAAATAAATTCTCAGGAAAAAAAAAATAAAAAATCTCCATGACATTTAACATACTGAATGATAAAATTCTTATTCCGAATTGATGGGCTTATCTGATCTTGACGTGTTTATGAGCACTCACGTCTGCGGCTGTGCGGGATCATCGCCCAGAGTCACGCTGTCTCCCTGAATCTCGTTGAAGCACTTCTCACAGAAGTGATACCTGCACAGAGACGGCACACGGTCATACAAAAAAAAAAATTACAATTTTTTTTTTTTTTTTAATTTATATTAAAAGAAGTCAGTCATCGCTCTCACACACACACACACACACACACTGGTCATTTCACCATGTTCTTCCTACATTTAATCTCTGATACTCTGCAGCTGTTTGAGTGCAGTCTGCTAATGCAGTGTTCATCCTGCAGGGGGTGCAGGGGAGTCTGTTTCGACTAATCAGGTATTTAATTCACAAAAAAAAAAAAAAAAAAAGCCACAGCCTGTCCACAGGAACCAGTGTGTTGTACAACCATTAAATCAATTCCACACACAACACGGGCCCATGCAAGATGGAAGCTTCATCTTCTGAAAGTACTAATTAATACCTGCATGCATGTCTGAAGACGTCAGCAGAGAGAAAATGGTGCATCTTTCTGCCGACATCAGTGCGAAAACTTATTCCGGAGAGCCAAGATGGCTGAATAGACACAAAAAGTTTACATGGCTTTGCTTGAATTATTAAAAAGGATTACCGAGATGATAAAAAGATGATTCGGCTGCACGTAAACAGAGTTAAAGTGCCTGCCTGCGTAGCTGGGACGAGTGTTCACATTGCACTTCAGTGACTTCCGCCTTTCTTATGCAAATCCCTTCATGTGTCCTTTTACCCTTTTACTCGAAGCACTAAACCGGCTCGTCACACACGCACATCTCTTCTGCCCTTTGACTCTGTGACTCACCTGTTTTGGTAGCTGTAATAGGTGCCATCACGGGGAATGGTGCAGAGCTGCTTGCCGTAGCAGCACAGCGTTTGAGGGGAAAACTCGTACTGCAAGGGACAAGAAGATATCACGCACGTAAGAAAAAGGGGGAAAAAGCAACAAGTAACTGATTTTTTTTTTTTTTAACTGTATTAGGAGACCATTTCATTTATTTGTCCTTGAGAATAAGGAGAGGTTATTTCATTTTAATACCACCCAGGCCTTCTGTCAAGATCACACTTGGGTCAAGATGATGTCATCGTAAAACAGTCAGTCAGTTCTGTTCCTAATCGGATACTGGTCGTCAAAACGTCCATCATGCTTAATTTTAATAAAATTCTTCTCCATTGAGAGAAACACAGTTCAAATCAGGGAAAACCTGTTTTCCCGAGTACAAATGATCACATTTCTAAAGTGTCCCTGGAGAAGTATGACCAGATGTCACTAATCAACTCGAAGTTCTAATTATAATACATTCCAGACTGGAAATTCAAAGAGTGCTCCGAGAGCACAATGTCCCCCGCTGGCAGCTCGGCCGTAACGCTGGTAAAATGCGACTGAATTGAACCAAATCGCAATATGCGTATTAATGACGTATAACAAAGAATCCTGTCAAGTTTGGTGAAATTTCTCCAAAAATTGTGAGAGGAGTTGATTTCAGAAGGTCAGTACCCTTACCGGGACGGACGGACAGACATCGCTACGACATAATCCGCCTTTCAGCCAACGAGGGATAAAAATTGTTTGGGAAGTTGATTTCAGAAAGCAAGCACACCTTGATGAAATGACCAAAGATTGTTAATAATCAAGGGCATAACTCTGGGAAAATTTACCCAAATTAAACAAAATTTCAGTATGCGTATAACTGTCATATAACAAAGCATTCTGCCAAGTTTGGTGAAATTCCTCCACAAATTTCGAGAGGAGTTGATTTCAGAAGAACGTACAAGTTATTTAATCAAGGGTCAAAACTCTGGGAAAATTTTCACAAACGAAATTAAATCGCAATGTGCGCATTACCGTCATATAACAAGGCCTTTTGCCAAGCTTCGAGAAATTCGTCCGAAAATTATGAGAGGAGTTGACGTCAGAAGGCGAGCGCACCTTCATGAAATCGTGAAAGTACAAGGGTGTTAATCTGGTAAAATGCGACCGAATGTAACGAAATTACAAATTTGGTGAAATTCCTCCAAAAATTGAAAGAGGAGTTGATTTGAAAAGGTGAGCACGCTTCCCGGGATGGACGGACGGACAAACATCGCCACGACATGATCCCCCTCCGGGCCTTTTGGCCAGCAGGGGATTTAAAAAAAAAAAAAAAACTCAAGTCTTTTTACTGACCATAATTAAAAACCCTGTTCTCCATTTACTTGAATGCTATGTAAAGTTTAGCGCGCACGTGCACGCTCACCTTCCGGCCACAGCAGTATCCGAGGCCCTGCATGACGGGGTCAATCTCCTGCTCGAACACCTCAGCCAGCTTGGAGCAGTACTTGTAGACGCGTGACGTCTTCCTGTTGTAGAGCCAGGCGTTGTTGAACATGAGCCACACGTCGTCCACGTACTGCCACGGCTCCTGGTACTGACCCGTGTCCAGCTTGCGCTTGATGGTGGACAGGTCGATGGGGTTCTTTACAATGTCAAAGTAGTCCTGAAGACATGCAGCAGACCCAGCATTGTATTTAAAACCAGAGAATGCAGCAGAAATGGTGTGTGTGTGTGGAGGTGCGGTGTACGAGTGAGGGACTAACCGGGATGCCCAGCAGTATGGGATCCACAGGCTGGCGGAAGGGCAGAGACTCCGGGTCCTGTCTGTATAAAGACTCCAGCGTAGGCATTAGTGCCTGGCGCAGCTCCTCTGGTTTAAATACTGGAAGAAGAAAAACAGGATCTTTTTATTCTGCTTACATGTACAGAATAAAAACATTATATATAAAATAATGGACGGGGGGGATTGCGAGGAAAGAATTTGGCGCTCACTTTTTCGACGAGACTGCGATGGCGAAGATGACGTAGTGCCAGCTGTGCTGCTTTCTTCCTCCTCTTTGGTCTCCCCCTTGACGTCGGTCTTCTTATCTTCCGTTTCCATCGGCTCCTGCTTAATCTCGGAGCTCTCAGGCTCTTCCTTCTTGACCAAAGAGCCAGAATCGTCCTCCACCTGAGACAGGATCACGTGACAACTGTTAGCTGATGCTTGAGAATATTGAGACTGGAATAATAGAGAGAGCGAATTGAATTCGGGAACAAACAAACAAAAATGCTTTGAATTATGAGACGAATGCAGAACGCCGCATGCAAAAACTGCGGCTTTTGTGCACCGGTTAGGTGTCGCTGTGTACTGCTCAAGAGTCAAGCTGTGGAGGGGGGGAAAAAAAAAAAAAAATCAGCAGCCCTGTCTAATAACCGTGTCATTTTAGATTAAAAACACACTAGTGATTCAGTGAAAGGCCGAAGAGGATTCTCCAACTCGGTATTAAAGCAAGAAAAACGGACGACGTTATTCCATCTTCATGAGGTCATAAGGGGGCGCTGCTCCTATTATAGCACCTCAAACCCAGATATGATGTTTACGTTTGCATTTTCAATGAAACTACAACTTGTTGTAAGCTAGCTCGTGCACGTCATAAAAAGCCAGCCCGCAAAACATTCCTTTCCAAGCCTTAAACTTCATTATCCGAGAAACCTTTTTATTCTATTCACATTTCACTGGATAGGAGCAATCGCGCGCTCTGATTGGCTACTCTACTACTAGGATAGGAGTAGAGAAAAACAAAATGGTGGAGCGTGTATACCCCCCCAAAAAAAGCAACAAAATATGGAATAAAAGTATTTGATGTTATGAACGCTTTTTTTTTTTTTTCTTCAAGAATTATCGCATTTTTCACAAAACGGGTTCGTTTACATTCTAAGCGGAAATTATTTGGTTGGATGTTTTGGATAAAGGTTTTATTTATCGAATTTGCAAAACAATAAAAATGCCCCGTTTCTCAAAATCCAATGAATGCGGATATCATAAAACAGTTATTCCACTCAATCTCATCGTACATGGCTTACAGACAACTCAGCGCCTCGTTGGCCATCAGCTCACGTACGACTCGATTTAACCGTTAAAGATTTGGGTATGCGTTTGAAGCACGCGTCAGTCAATAGGCACCAGAAGACCCCCACCTCCATCTTGGGTTCAGTTTCTGCAGCGCTGGTCTCAAAGTCCTGCTCCTCTTGTTTGGGCTCAACTTTGGGCTCGGCCACAGTGGGCAGCTCAGGTACGGCATGCTGCGTGTGCAGGTCGGCGCTCGCCACCGACGCCGGGGTGGGCACTCTGTTCTCGGCACTCTGAACGAAGAGAGAAAAGAAAAGGAGGATAAGAACTCTAAATGAGATACTGTTTATCCTGCAGCAACATGATTTAACGGTTCGAGAAACAGCTTTGGGACCAAAAGGTCGCCAGTTTGATTCCCTGAACGAGCAGAAATGGCTGAAGTGCCCTTGAGTGAGGCCCCTAAGCCCCCAACTGCTCAGCGTACATTACATTTGAGGCATTTTGCAGACGCGCTTATCCAGAGTGACATACAACATACCCAGAGCAGCCTGGGGAACAGTTGGGGTGAGGTGCCTTGCTCAAGGGCATTCTTGCTGGTCCAGGGAATAGAACCAGCAACCTTTTGGTCAAAAAGCTGCTTCTCCAACCATTAGGCTAAACGCATCTCTGGATAAGAGCGTCTGCAACAGTATTAATTACAAATCTATTCCAACACATTTTCATACATGGTCTTCGATCTGATGACTCACCACATGACTAATGTGAATAATCAATCAATCATGGTCATTATAACCCAGTGTGGCAGTTATAAAGCAGTAGAAACATCACACAGGGTCCCCCGTCACCCAAAACTGGAACTGAGAAATTGCGAGGCTGGATCTACTGAACTATGGAGAGGAATAGAGGCCCGTGTTCTCACCGGTGTGCCAGGATGGGGCTGTGGCAGGGCAGGCAGCTCTGTCTGAGACTGCGTGTGTGGCGGCGTGCTTTGTGCCGGGCCGGGGGTGGGCGTGCCGGCCTGGTTAGCCTGCAGTGGTGGAAGGTTATTACCGGTGCCCGCAGCTCCAGCACTAGGGGGTGGGGTCGCACCGAGAGGGGCCTGAGGAGGCGCAGAACAGTTCATCTGAGAGCCCAGAGGGCCGAGTGCATTCAGAGGGAGGTTCTGTGGCTGCTAGGGAAACAGATATAAAGAATGGTCAACATTAGTGCTGGAGTCAACAGCAGAACTTCATTCACACAGTATCAGAACCAGAATCAGAATCAAGTTTACTGCTACATACATTGACGTACAAGGAATTTACTTTAGTGCCTGGTGCTTGAGCAGTTAAGATAAAATCATTAAAAAAAAAAAAAAAACCCCACACAAAAGTAGTCAAATAGAATTAAATAAATAAATAAAAGGAATCTGAAACATACAAATCTGAAGTGTGGACATATTGAAGGGGTCTGTCCAAGGATCGTTTTGAAGTCCAAGCTGTACAACATGTCCCAGAATGTGCAAAACAGGTCAGAGGATGAAGAGTCATGACATGAATGTGTGAGGAGAACGTGCACGATGGGTTAAATAAATAGCCAAGCTGTACACTGTGTGCCAGAATGTGCAATAAATGTTGACAGAATGAAAATGTATGACATCAGTGCTTCCCTGACCATTACACTTTGGGGGGGGGGGGGGGGGGTGACACTTATTCCCCCCCCCCCACACACACACACACTTAAAGGTCCAGGCACCAAGACCATGCGGAAAGTGTGCCTGCTCTAAAACAGGAAGGTGCAGGCACTAGGACCATGCAGAGACATCCTCCACTCAAGCTGCGCTCTCCTTGCGCGCTCAAAAACGATTCCATTCAAACAATAGTTCGCAACGTCAGAACCCCCCAAGCAGCAAGAGATGGAGGACTTTTTTTTTGGGCAGAAGAGAATAAGTGTGAGTGATGTCTTCA
>JAOANJ010000020.1:4596870-4606929 GCA_026413345.1 Ariopsis seemanni
TTGGGGTCCCCCCCCCCGCACACCCGCACTTTTTTTCCCTTCTTTGATCTCACCTAATTACACTCATCAGCTAATTAACAAGCCTGAACTGGGTTTGTGGAGAGAAAACACGGCTCGAGGAACAGGTGGAACTTGACGCAGGCGTGCCTCGAGCACAGGGCCAGAGAAACCTCTTCCTCTATGACAGACAGGAGCCTGCTCTGAAGTGCACCCTCCCCCTCCTCCTTCTTCTTTTCGTTCATCCACTTCAACACTTCCCCTGCTCCCTCCCTCCCTCCCTCCCTCCTTCCTTCCGGCAGCACGCCGGCCGCTTGCTCTCCTCTGTTGACATCGCTCCAGTGGATCAGATAAAAGAGGCCAGCTGAGAGCCGCATGCACTGCCAGTCCTCGTCTTGCTCTCTCTCTCTCTCTCTCCACACAGCTTTATCCTGACCCTCCTCCCGCTGTGCTTACTCATTCGCATACAGATTTGTGGCGCTCTTTTGCACGGCTCGCTCTCTTACCCTCTCACCCCCAAGAGCAATAGCTGCCACTCCGTTCACTGTCTCTGACCTCACCGACACGCCACAGTTCTGCTGAATTCTCAACTCTGATTGGTCAGACGGTGCTGATTAAATTCGCTCAGCCAGCAGTGCAGGCGCAAATCACAAGCAGATACTAATGCGCTTGTTTAGTAACACGAGTACAAGATACACACTGCAGCATGACGAGGGGGGAAAAAAAAAATTAAAACGGAGGCTGCATCACGCATCCCATCAGTTTATTTGGTTACTTAAAAAAAATAATAATAATAATAAAAATCTCTTCCACCAGCTACCAGACCCACCCTTTCGGCATGAGAAGAGGGGCTGTCCCGAATGACGTACTGCTGCGAGTACAGAGACGAAAGACAGCACAGCGGCGCTCTGATGTGGTAGGAGTCATACACACACGTGCGAGAAGCGTATCAGAACCGCGCGACGGCTTCCTACGAGCTTCCTGTGAAACCACAGCAGCGTCCGGTGAAAGGTAAACACCTTCCGCTGCACCGCACTGTACTGCGCATCAGAATTTGACGAGAGCCATACGGACCGCGAAGGAAACGAAGCCTGAACGAGCGCTCTAAAGCTCACACGGCGCAGGGACGCCCGATAAAACACGCAACCATCGGCTCCCGTCGCTATGCTTTTCCTGGATCAGCAGCGCACCTGCGACATGGCTGCAAACAGCGTCGCAATCTCAGCAATGTATGAAAGAAAAAACCCACACACTGGCAATTTTACAACAGTTCAAATTGGACATAATTATCCAGTTCCTTTGGAAAAAAAAAAAAAAAGCGCATTCGGAGCGTTTGTAGCGGTAAATAAAAGCACTTTCCTGCAGCCAAGCGTAATAAAGCACGCGCGCAAAATGGATGCCTCGACAATGACATGCTTGCGTGAAGATCCGTCACCTTGTCGCCTTTCTAAGCTGAGAAACATCTCGAAACGGTTCCGAAAAAGCAGCCGAATTTACTCCGATTCAGACTTGCAGACTGGCGTGAAAAGCACCGTGAAGCACAGAACATTAAAACCTGGATGCGGCATCAGAGAAACAACTCGTCCAGGGCATTTTAGCTGATGGAGTTTCTCGCCGTATACAGACTTTATAGTCATGTGATGAGGCGTACGGAGTGTGTATGGACTTGGTCGTAAATCCTACACGTTCTCCAGCACCAAAAAAAAAAAAAAAAAAAACCCATCTGTTTCATTTTTCACAGATTGGCGTTGATTCAACATTGTTCCACTCCACTCTCGCACCATTTCTCTCCTCCGAGGTCCCTAATTTGCCCGACACGCCCACTGTGGTCATATTTATAATCAGCGGATTTAAACAAAGCGCCTCAGCCGCATTGTGTGTGCAGATTGTCGCTCTTCACCCTAATTAACCAATTAAAAATGAAACACGGAGCGGCTCGCCAGATACACTTCTGTGCAAATGAACGTGATTTGCATGTTATACAATACAAGGAAAAGCCTTTCTTGAAGGAAAAAAAAAAAAGGGGTTGCTTAAGTTTTTATTTTTGTGATAACTGGCTCCTGCGTTACGGTGCTCGGTTGCTCACGGAGACGAGAGGAGATTAAGCACCGACAGGAACGCACGCGCTTTATTGCGATTACCCTGTCCGACCCCGATGACTGCATTCAATCATTCATTCATATAAAGCGTCAATTTCTCCAGCGAGCAAAAACAACTCGTATGACGCACGATGACATGCGGCAGCACTTTGTTTTTTTAGGCTCCGCGCCGGTCTTTAATAAACAAAAACATGCTTATTCGACCATATTTGCATGAGTGATGAGAGGAAAGAGCGAGTCTCTCACCTTGTTCATGTTGCCTGTTTGCTGAGCATTCATGCCCATCTGCTGCGCCCCCTGCGTCAGGGTCTCCGCCAGAACGCTGCCCGCTCCTCCTGGTGCCGCCCCTGCTGCCGCCGCCACCTGCTGCCCTACAGACGCTGCCCCCTGGTACTGCATGCCTGGCGCGCCCCTGCCACGCCCGCCCGGCCCCAGAGTCCCGTTCATCACCTGGCTCTGCTGCTGCGCGGCTGCGCTCTGTGACATCATGCCATTGTTCAGAATGGCCTGGTTGAAGCCAGCGCTCAGGCCCATGGCGCCGTTACCCGGTGTACCTGGTGCGGCTCCTGCTGGCTTTGGTGTCGGAGAGGCGTGCGAAGGAGAACCCTGGCCCAGTGGGCTCTTACCCAGAGGACCCATCTGAGGCCCCATGCCTCCTCCAGGCGCCGGGCTGGACGAGTTCAGAGTCGCCGAGCTCAGGCTGGCACCGCTGCCCGCTCGCAGGAGCTCGGAGAGCTGTTTGTGCTTCGCGGCAGCGTCTGCCAGGCCCGTCGTTCCCGCTCCGCCACCATTCGAGGGCATGGCCATCAGACCGAGGTCTCCGTTCGGGCCGCTCGGAATCAACTCGTCCGGCAGGTTGCTCTCAAGGTCGTCCCACGACAACGAGCTCAACTCTGTGCGAAAGGGAGAGAGGAGAGAAAAATTAACATAACTTACTATTTTATCTGAAGGTACAGAAAATTTTTTTTTTTATTAAAACATGAAACCAGAACGTCAAGGACGTAGGAGCTCATCTGGCCTGCCATCAAAACAGAACTGAAACGCGACAGTGTGAGAGAGGACCAACTTCCACAGCAAATCAACAAAGGACTACATTTTGTTCCAAGCAAAGATCGACCCAAAACAGCAATTGCAACTGAATTTGCATGACGAGATACAATTCTAGTCAGAAGGAAATATATACACGTGTTCAGTTGACCTAATTACTCATTTGTTCGCCCAAAACCGCCCAACAACAATACAATGACCAAGTTGCGTGTGGAGTGAGGAGTTCTTTCAAACAAAATCGGAATTGAAATCCGTGCAGAATTGACGGAGGAGACGTGATTTAACTGAACTGTGGACAACGGATGCCATTCCATGGCAACAGCTCATCGGCCTGATAGTCAGTTGAGCTAATCATGACTCATTTCTGCCCGTTTATAGTTTAAAATAAAACAAGAGTGCTCTGAGAACACAATGTCCCCCGCTGGCAACTCGGCCATAACTCTGGTAAAATGCGACTGAATTGAACGAAACAGCAACATGCGCATTACCGACATATAACAAAGAATCCTGCCAAGTTTCGTGAAATTCCTCCATAAACTGTGAGAGGAGTTGACTTCAGAAGGTGAGCACACTTCCTGGGACGGACATCGCCATGACATAATCCCCCTTTGGGCCTTTCGGCCAGCGAGGGATAAAAATTGTTTGGGAAGTTGATTTCAGAAAGCAAGCACACCTTGATGAAATTGCCAAAATGTGTTAATAATCAAGGGCATAACTCTGGTAAAATGTGCCCAAATTAAATGAAACTTCAGGATGCGTATAATTGTCATATAACAAAGCCTTTTGCCAAGTCTGGTGAAATTCTTCCACAAACTGAGAGGAGTTGACTTCAGAAGAATGTCCACCCTCATGAAACTGTCAGTTATTTAATCAAGGGTCAAAACTCTGGGAAAATTTTCACAAACGAAATTAAATCGCCATATGCGTATTACCGTCATATAACAAGGCTTTTTGCCAAGCTTCGACAAATTCGTCTGAAAATTGAGAGAGGAGTTGATGTCAGAAGGCGAGCACACCTTCCTGAAATTGTGAAAGTACAAGGTTGTTCATCGAGGGCTGTAATTCTGGTAAAATGCGACCGAAATTACAATCTGTGTATTACCAACACAAAGAATTCCTGCCAAGTTTCATGAAACTCCTCCAAAAACTGAGTGAGGTGAGCACCTTTCCCGGGACGGACATTGCCACGACACGATCCCCTTTTGGGCCTTTCGGCTGGCGAGGGATAATTAAAATTGGCTGCATTTCTATGGTTCATCGAGACGCTTAATAAATCAAAACCATCCACCAAAACGCTCAAAAGAGCGACTCTCGTAGTTTCACGAATCTAAAAGTCTGTGGTGTACCTCAAGGCTCCGCTTTAGGATCGTCCTCACTCTCCATTTCTCCACTGCCATGAGGTACAAATCTATATCAAGTAAATGCCAGTTAAAACGTTTACATCATGCTGATACACGGTCAGAGTTGGCGTGAAACGGATACTTGACGGACTCTTGTACTTACGGCACTCGATACATCACTAAAATCAGGAGTTCTGCGTTTTCGGTCCTTGGGCTCAGTTTAGCAGATTCACAAATGCAACACTACAAACCCGAATGCACGGCGTGTTCGAGTCGCTTCAGAGTTGAATCTCCTCCTCACCGTGAAAGCATCATAAATAAAATACACCGATATAAAGATATCACGATGCTGTCTGGTACAATTAAAAACTTCACACAATTATCGGCAGGGGAATAAAAATGTCACGTTAACGAATGCTGACTTTATACACAAAACACAAAAATTTGCTGAAAAGGTTTCACTGATTTTTTTTTTTCCCCCCCAGCCGGTGGTTGACTGTGGCTCTTTACGCACACTGTGCGCGCGCTTTCCTGGTCGGATGATTAAGATGCAGCACATGTAGCGTGAAGCGTCTGGCAGTAAATGAGGGCACTATCTGCCCGCCTCACAGAGTAAACACACACACACACACACACACACACACACACACGTCAGCAGGTGCTCAACACAAGAGCGACTCGAGAGGAGATCATCTCTTCCTCTTTTATCGCCCTTCCACACTTGCTTGCCAGCACACAACCCTCTCCCTCTCTCAGCCCTTATCTCTCCATCTTTGTGCTGAATCGCTCTTTTTACAGGGCACGGAGGACTTGGAGCACATGGGCGTGCACACACACGCGCGCGCACCCACCCCCTGGAGCGGAGCCAGGAGACACAGTATTGTTTTGGTATCAGAAGCCACGTGAAGCCCTGAGTCCTGGCATGGTAAAGGGGAGGGAGAGCGAGGGAGTGTGTGTGAGATAAATAAATAAATTAATTAATTAAATAAAATTCTCCTCATCATTCCCCCCTCCACTCCAAACTTCATTCTCTCTCTCCTTCTCAATGATGTGATATGATGAAATCATTAGTTACGCCACACGCTTTGAGGCATTGCGAAACATTTTCAAACAAGTTACGAGCTCGAACGGCGGCCGATTTCATGTACAGGAGTTTTCATTCGGATCCTGCTCGTACGCCACGATGTGATTGACTCCCACGTCACATGATACAACACACAACTTAAAGAAGCACTTTGGAGTCTTTCAAACACACATTTCCTCGTGCTCGTTCTTCAAGGACGAATCATAGCGTTGGGAAAGTTTTGTAAAAAAAAAAAAAAAAACCACAGGCGTGTTAATTACAGAACATAAAAGCGAAAGAAAGAAAGCCAACACAAAGCCAAAAACTAAGAAATCAAATGGATAATTCATCCATCCATCCATCGCCGCTTATCCTGTGCAAGGTTGCAGACAAGCTGAAACCTATCCCAGCTGACTATGGGCGAGAGGCGGGGTCACCCTGGACAAGTCGCCAGATCATCGCAGGCCTGAGACACCGATTCGAGCCAATTCAGAGCCACCAATTAATGCGCGCCTTTGGACTGTCGGGGAAACCGGAGGAAACCCACAGGCACGGGGAGAACGTGCAAACTCCACCGGGCTCGAACCCAGAACCTTCTTGCTCTGAGGCGACAGTGCTAACCACGACACCACTGTGGAGAATTCCGTTATGAGAAAAAGAAACGAAACCGCGGTGTAGAAACAGAGGACGGGCCGGTCTGTTTGCACATCAGCAGGAACTGGCTGAAGATTTAGTGTTCCTTCTCCTTCCCCCTCTCCTTCTTATAATAATGATGAAATTTTTCCTGGCATAGAAGCGAAATCACAATAACTTCCTCGTGTGTTTATCAGGCTTTACCCTTATCAATCAGGCGTTTCAGGCTCCCATCTGTCCGCGCGCTCCATCTTTTATGGAGTTCTGTGGGAGTCATCGCACGCAAACGAGTCGCGCTTCGGACATTACAGGTGACTGACATCATAAATCTGAAATTTTTGGCTTTACAAAGATCAATAAATGAGGCTCGATTTTGGCAAAACAGGCCGTTTCTTCCAGATCACATCACAAAGCAAAGCTGCTCTGAGGACACGTCACGAAAACAAAGCTAAATGCAAATGCTGGAAGCTACATGAACCCCGACTCACCACACCAATCACTCCCTCTCTGCACCTCCTTTTTCCTTCCCATTCAGCTATAAATAAACACGGCGGGCAGCTGCAGCTGTCGGTCGGTGGATGAGGTGATGTGATGGTTGGGCGTCTGGGCCGGAACAGGTGCAGCCCACTTGGGGTTTTGCTCGCTAAGAGATGTGTACGCACACGCAGCAGGAACCCAGTGCTGCCATCACATCGCCTTTCCCTCGTCCAGCTCTCTGCCTCTGATCAAAGAGCTTTGGAGCTGACTGCTTCCATCACAAGGTCTCAGGAGCCTGGCACGTCTGAGATTGTGAAGGTGTCAACAGTTTTTTGGTTTTGTCCCCCCTCCCCCGGGAGGGCGGAGGGGATCAGAGAGAGAGAAAAAACACAGACCACTGGTTTTAAACACTGGGTCTGATCTAACACGCTCAGAGTTTCACTTCTGCACTGGTGCTATTTTAATTCCGTGATGAGAACCAAACCTCACACTTCAGCTTGCTTTGACATGCTGGACATAAGGGCTCGACCGATAAATCGGCGTGCCGAAAATAACCGGTCGATATCATTATCAAACAACAAAGAAACGGAGATGCCTTCTTGAACCGTCCATGTTAGCGGCGTTGTCGTTGGGTAGTGCATGCACCAGAAGGCACACTGCAACTCCACGGTGGGCAACACGCCTATTTGGAACGCCACAAATCACAACAATCAGCTGACCCAAGCAAAGTAAGCAAGGTGTCAAACAGAGGAGTAGTTCAGTTATTTTAAAAAAAAGTCAGTTTCAGTTGGGTACGAATTAATGGCGGATACTGCATTAATTCCCCCCCAAAGTTTTAACTGAAACTGTTTTTCCTATCTGCCTTATTCCGAGTGACCACAATGCAACGCAATGCCATGACAACCAATCCAGGTTTCCATCTCAGTGTTATCCGTCCAAAACACCGAGCTCAGGATCAGCCTGTGCGAACAATTCACAAAAATTAAGATTTCTTTTTTATTTTAAACAAACGGTGCTTTATACACAAAACAATTAAGGCAGAGTGCCCTTGATCTTATACGCCATCGAGTGTAAGGACGGCATGGCTTGCTATACTGAAACTAACAAAATCACCCACCCAAGAAGGTGCACGTTTAGTTTGTTAACAAGCGGCCCATGGATGACCACCCAATCCTCGAACCGTACCTCGGATATGACCGACCATGACCAAAGAGGAGAAAGATACGAGTGTGGGGGAGCTGCAGGTAAGCTAGCGTTAAACTGACTGTTCTGTTCTCAGCTAGCGTGGCTGGCTAACTAGCTAGGACACTACTTTATTGTACTTCCACTGCCAAACAACATACTGTAGATATTCTTGAGAAATGATCTGGGTGAGAAACAGCCAACCAAGCGATCACAAGTTTTTCCCTCGGAGCAAGCAGAGAAGCTCCTCGTAAACAATGTCGGATTGAGACAGCGAGCCAGCGACGCTGAGAAAGAAACGGTCAAATTAAACGTTAGCTTACCGGCAGTTTCCACACGAACGCTCTGACTGCACTCACCTCTAGGCAAGTTTTATTCTTAAAAAAAAAAAAAAAAACCACATTAACTCCGTTACCATGGAAACAAGTCAGCCTATGGGGTTTTCAAAAGCTCCTTGGACATCCACAACCTCTGAAAAAACGAACCGGTTTATGATGTCAGTTTAGATGGCTGAGGCGCGCAGATGAGACGAGTCGTCAAAGCAAAATAGAAACCCGGATGTCGACCATGCTGGTGGAGATACAAATGCGGGATTAAGCGACATTCAATACAAAACAAACAAACAGTCACACGTGCGCAACTCTGTTTTGTCCACTGCTTTAAGCATTCTTTTAGCTGTTCTAGATCTTTGTGCTGGATGTGGTTGTGATCACAACAGTACTCGTGACTGTGGCACGTTCTGATTTTTTAGAATTCCGTCTGTGATTCGGAAAGAGGGCGAGGAAAGTGAGGCTTAGTACGGAGCGGAGACGAGCACGGCTGAACAATCGGATCTAACAGAGGCTAAACCCAAAACCGCTCGTGTTTGCAGTCATCATTTTTTCTCCGGTGAGATTCAAAAGCCCTCAATAACATAATAGAAGAATTTTATTTCATGTTGCTGCTAGAATTTTGCTATAAAATGAGCGCTCTCTTGTCATGGTTATAATTTTAACCATTTTGCTTCTAGGAGCGCCAGCAAAAGTATACGATAGAAGCAATCCAGACTCAACCACTGAGCCGCGGCCAACAAATTTTTTTCAAAAGTTGAAGTTAATTTTTTTACCTGTAGTAGGGTACAATTGCTAGGTTGCATCCAACGTCACATCCATCTCATTAAGCTACGGTCACACTCCAGCTCGCGATGCTTTGCGACGGGTTATCGATGAAAACGAGGCATTTTGGTGGCCTAACTAGCCATGTTTATGACTGTTTAAATATTTGGCTTTTGTAAAGATATCTCACGCCTGCTAATAAACACACTTCCTGCACTTAGAGCCATCTACTGCCGTCTATCTTGGAGTGTCCTGATCCCCAGATCTTTAACCCAGGCACGTGTAAAAAGTCGCTCTCCTCCATGCTCGTCCAGGTTTTTATCTGTCTGTCCATGTAGAACGATGTCTGCAGCACCAAGGAGTTTGAGATGTCGGGGAACTCGAAGGATGGATCATTTTCCAACTCGTAGGAAAAAAAATCCTTCTTTGTTAGCGTGTAAGGATCTAACCCCATCGAGTGGTTTCTATATCCACGTCTTGGTTTTAATAACTTGCTTGGTTGCTGAACACAAAACATGGCAGTAGGTTCTTGTGTTAATGGACCGGACTCCACTTTTGGATCATTAATCCCTTTTGACCGAGAATGACCTGCATGCATGATTTGGCTTCTATCACATCCATACAGTTTTAAGTACAACACCTATGATTTAAAAAAAGTTTGTTTTTACTCAGCCCGTCACGATAAATTTTGTTGGACGATATATCGTCTCAAATTATTGCGATAAACGATATTGTTGTTGACGTCTTTTCAAGAGAATTTTATGCCACTAGTAAAATAATGATCATGCAAAGACACCCTTTCAAAGAACAGTAAACTTTTTAATAAAAGGTCAACTTATTCAATTCAATAGCGGAACGTAAAAAATATAAATAAATAACCTAAAGAAACAAAAACAAACAAACAAAACAACAACATAAAATACAATCTATGGCTCTTAAAAATTGCACTCAAGTACATATTAACTTGGCACAGGGTAATAAAGACATTCTTTTCTTCACAGAATCCAGTTTCTCAAAGATTAGTACCCAGATAAACGAAAAGTTCAAAGTAACAAAGTATTGCCAGCTGTCATTTGAATACTGTTCAGTGTGTGTGTGTGTGTGTGTGTGTGAAAGAGAGAGAGAGA
>JAOANJ010000020.1:4671118-4684257 GCA_026413345.1 Ariopsis seemanni
TGGGTTTCCTCCAGGTGCTCCGGTTTCCCCCACAGTCCAAAGACATGCAGGTTAGGCTAATTGGTGGCTCTAAATTAGGTGCGAATGTGAATGGTTGTTTGTCTCTGTGTGTTAGCCCTGCAATGACCTGGCGACTTGTCCAGGGTGTACCCCGCCTCTTGCCCATAGTCAGCTGGAATAAGCTCTAGCTTGGCCGTAACCCTGCACAGGATAAGCGGTTATGGATAATGGATGGATGGATCTGAGGACACTTAATTGTAGTAGTTTTGTAACTGGAATTTTTGCCCATTCTTACTTGATACAAGACTTCAGTTGCTCAACAGTCCGTGGTTGCTGTTATCTAGATCCTGTAACAAATGGCAGATTTGAAAATAATTTTATTTTTGGGACTTGAAATCCCTGGAAATGATTGTTATAACATAGTAGTGTACACTGATAACCCTTCAGAAAAAAAAGTCATCGTCAAAACAGAAGAAATGGTGTAAAAGTGTCTATGCAAGTTCTGTAGTAAAGTTAAGATGAGCTAATTTTGACTATTGCACTCTCTAATGTATTAAATCTCATTAATTTTTTTCTTGACCACAAATTGTTTTGCAGTAGTCTTGCATACAGTATATTAGGTGGCAGAAATCAAGTGCTGAACCTCTTTGTTATTGAAATGTTCAGGGTGTATTGCATTTGGGTTATATCATCCTGTTATTGTCTGACCTAATGTATTTCCACTCACATTTCTTTGATACAAATTCTCAGAGGTGGACAAAGTACCCAATTTCATTACTCAAGTCAAAGTTTACTTAAGTTAAAGTACTGAAGTATTTGCTTTTAAAAATACCTAAGTATTAAAAGTACATTTTCTGTCAACACATTGTTGTATTATTGTATTAGTGCCACAGCGCTTACAAAACCACATGCTTCAGAAGCAACCGACTGGATTCACTAACTTGTAGAATGTGTAGAATAACTTGCTTGCATAAAAAGGGATTGAAAAGATTAGCTGAAAACTATCGTGGTATCTCAGTCATCATCTGCTTTATCGATCTTAAAGCAGCTTATGACTGGGTCCCCTGCAAAGCATTGTTTGATGTTCTGGAGATTTGTCTTAGATGTCCTCGGCTCATTGCAATCATTAGAGCTCTCTACACTGGAACTAAAGCTTGTATAAGGGGTGCTAGCCAATACTTTGAAACCATGGTAGGATGCCGTCAAGGTGCCCTTGAAAGCCCATCAATTTTTAACATCTACATGGAGTTTATGAAATGTGCTAGGCACGAAATCCTGAGACATTTTCCTGAAACTGGTGTTACAGTAGAGTTTATAATGCCACCCAAAGTATCTCCACATGAGCTTCGCAGCAGATTCCCTGCAAGTGGCAAAAACCATTTAAATGAGCTTCTTTATGCTGATGATGTGGCAATTTTCTCAAAGAATATCACAGAGCTTAAACAGATTTTGGAGATCTACGACAACACGTTTAGTAGGTTTGGTCTACAAATGTCGTATAGCAAGACTGAAACTATGGTTTTCAATGTAGATGTGCAAAGCTGGTAGAGACATACCACAAAAGACTTGCAGCTGTAATTGCAGCAAATGGTGGCTCTACAAAGTATTGACGCAGGGGGGCTGAATACTAATGCACACCACATTTTTATTTGTTTAAAATTTTGAAGACCATTTATCATTTTCGTTTCACTTCACAATTATGTGCTACTCTGTGTTGGTCTATCACATAAAATCTCAATAAAAAACTTTTAAGTTCGTGGTTGTAAGGTGGAAAAATGTGAAAAAGTTCAAGGGGTATAAATACTTTTGCAAGGCACTGTATATATACACACAGTTAGGCCCAGAAATATTTGTACAGACACAAGTTTCGTGATTTGGGCTCTGCATGCCACCACACTGGATTTGAAACGAAACAGCTGAGATGGAATCCAAGTGCAGAACTTTCAGGTTTAATTCAAGGAGTTGAACAAAAACATCCGACGAAAAAAAAAAAAAGTTTAAGCCCTGCAGCCATTTTTCTACAAAAAAAGTCTCCTCATTTCAGAGGCTCAAAAGTAATTGGACAAATCATCATCATCGTAAATAATATGTTCATTTTTAATACTTTGTTGAGAATCCTTTGCAGGCAAATGACTGGCTGAAGTCTGGAACACATGGACAATCAAAATCACCAAACGCTGGGTTTCCTCCTTTGTGATGCTTTGCCAGGCCTTTACTGCAGCGGTCTTCAGTTGTTGCTCGTTTCTGCCTTAAGTTTTGTCTTAAGCAAGTGAAACGCATGCTCGATCGGATGATTGACTCGGCCACTGCAGAATATTCCACTTCTTTGCCTTAAAAAAAAAAAAAAAAAAAAAAAAAAAAACACCTCCTGGGCTGCTTTCGCAGTACGTTTTGGGTCGTTGTCCATCTGTACTGTGAAGCACCGTCCAATCAACTTTGCTGCATTTGGCTGAATCTGAGCAGAAAGCATCTCCCTATACACTTCAGAATTCATCCGGCTGCTTCCGTCTTCCATCACCTCATCAATAAACACTCGTGACGCAGGAAGCCATGCATGCCCATGCCATCACACTGCCTCCACCATGTTTTATAGAAGATGTGGTGTGCTTTGGATCATGAGCCTTTCCAAGCCTTCTCCATACTTTCTTCTTCCCATCATTCTGGTACAGGTTGATCTTAGTTTCATCTGTCCAAAGAATGCTGTTCCAGAACTGGGCTGACTTCTTTAGATGTTTTTTGGCAAAGTCTAATCTGGCCTTTCTATTTTTGAGGCTGATTAATGGTTTGCACCTTGTGGTGAACCCTCTGTATTTGCTCTCATGAAGTCTTCTCTTTATGGTAGACTTAGATACTGATCCACCTACTTCCTGGAGAGTGTTCTTCTCTTGGGTGGATGTTGTGAAGGGATTTTTCCTTCACCATGGAAAGGATCCTGCAATCATCCACCACTGTTGTCTTCCAGGCCTTTTTGAGTTCCCGAGCTCACCAGTGCACTCTTTTTTTTTTTTTTTTCTCAGAATGTTCCAAACTGTTCATTTGGTCACTCCTAATGTTTCTGCTATCTCTCTGATGGATTTCTTCTTTTTTTTCAGCCTAAGGATGGTCTGTTTTACTTCCATTGAGAGCTCCTTTGACCGCATGTTGTGGGTTCACAGCAACGGTTTCTAAATGCAAATGCCACACCTGGAATCAACTCCAGACCTTTTACCTGCTTAATTGATGGATTAACGAGGAAATAGCCCATGCAGGCCATGAAATAGCTTCCGAGTTAATTGTCCAATTACCTTTGGTCCCTTGAAAAATAGGCGGCAACATATTAAAGAGCTGTAATTCCTAAACCCTTCCTTCACTTTGGATGTGAATACCCTCAAATTAAAGCTGAGAGTCTGCACTTTAAGCCCATATTGATTATATAACTAATCTTGAATATGTTTTGGTAAACAGCTAAAATAACAATTTGTGTCAGTGTCCAAATATATATGGACCTGACTGTACACTGCATCCAAATATATACTCTACATCAGAAAGTATTTCCATTTTACTCTCCTCAGAGCGAGCCCCACTTTACTGAGCATGCACCACTTCCTGTCACATGACCCCTTGACCCGTGTTAACTTTGTCTTGTGGTTGGCATGTTTCAGTTTTTCACTTCACTGGAAAGGATTAAATTCTGGAAATGCTTTGTGCACACGTTGCGTCATTTACCACATGCATTTGTGTGCGCGCACGCGCGTTACCGTCTATCTTCCAGCTCTGCTCTTCTCCCAAATAATCACAGTGTTTCCATTCAGTCTGCCAACTCACCGAAAGGGGGGAGGTGCATGCGTGCGTAAAAGAGAGAGACACACACTAATGTGAGTGTACTAATATATATGAGAAAGAGAGCAGACGAGAGAGAGAGGAGAGAGAAACAGAAACTAATGTGAGTGTTCTGTATATGAGAGCGAGAAACAGAGACTAATGTGTGTTCTGTATATGAGGGTGCGAGAGAGAGAGAGACTAATGAGTGGATGAGAGTGACAGAGACTAACGTGAGTGGTGTTCTGTATATGAGAGTGAGAGACTCAATGTGAGTGAATGAGAGAGAGAGACAGACTAATGCGAGTGGTGTTCTGTATATGAGAGAGCAAGAGAGAGACTCAATGTGAGTGGATGAGAGAGAGACAGACAGACTAATGTGAGTGTTCTGTATATGAGAGAGCAAAAGAGAGAGACTCAGATTGAGTGGATGAGAGAGAGAGACTAATGTGAGTGGTGTTCTGTATATGAGAAAGCAAGAGAGAGACTCAATGTGAGTGGAGAGAGAGAGAGAGAGAGAGAGAGAGACACAGACAGACTAATGAGAGTGTTCTGTATATGAGAGAGCAAAAGAAAGAGACTCCGTGTGAGTGGATGAGAGAGAGAGAAAGACTAATGTGAGTGGTGTTCTGTATATGAGAGAGCAAGAGAGAGACTCTTTGTGTGTGTTTTTGAGAGAGAGAGAGAGAGAGAGAGAGAGAGAGAGAGAGAGAGAGAGAGAGACTATTGTGAGTGGTGTTCTGTATACGAGAGCAAGAGAGAGACTCAATGTGAGTGGATGAGAGAGAGAGACTAATGTGAGTGTTCTGTATATGAGAGAGCAAGAGAGAGAGAGACACACTAATGTGAGTGTTCTGTATATGAGAGAGAGAGAGAGAGAGAGAGAGAGAGAGACTCAATGTGAGTGGATGAGAGAAAGAGCGCGAGACTCCATGTGAGTGGATGGGGGAAGGATAAGTGGAAAGACAATGGCAGTCTCAGAATGTGAGAGAGGTAGAGAAAAAGAACTAGAAACTAAAAGGAAGGGGTTTAATGGAAAGACAAAATTAAATTCTCAGGAGACTGACGTGTGTGCGTGCGCGAGAGAGAGGAAAAATGGTAAAGAAAGGAGAGAGCCAGATAGGGCACTAATCTGATGAGATGCTCATCAAGCATTCAGCACTCGTGCATGATTTCTTTGTCCTTTTGAACCTCCTCTCTCGTTTTCATTTCATTTTCTCACTCGCACGCTTCTCCAGCTTCCCTTCAGCCTGTGCTGCTCGTTCTTCCTGATGCCTCCATATTAGGTCACGGTGATGAACCGGAGGATCGGTCTTGGGGTTGTGCTCAAGTTCGCGTTCTCCCCTCCTTCCTTCATCCCTTCGTTCGTCCTCCCAGTCTCTCCTGCAGCTGCTTTATAAGCCAAAGAATATCAGTCCCCCCCACCCCCTCCCAATACTCCCTTTCTGTCCATCATTCCTTCTCGGTTATTTTACAGAGGAGGAGTGCATTAACAAACCTGCTGCTATCGGAAACGAAAATCAACTGTGCTCTGACCAATCAGAGTCGAGAATTCAACAGCACTGGAATAATATAGACGAAACCCATTTCCTGTGGATGTCATTACAAATACGAGTGCTGAGTATAAAAGGATTTCCTTGGGTGTGTACACGTACACACACACACACACACACACAGAATTCTGCCTTATCATGTTGCTTTATGTAATTTCTCGACATGTATGATAATCCTCCTGCAGTAAGACTGAAGGTCACTGTGTGTGTGTTGGAAGAAACGTGGCCAGTATCTGTACAGTGTCCAAGGACGTCGAAGTGAGACTCGCACATGAACGAAGGTGCCACATACCCAAGCATTCACTTACAGACAACATTAACAACCGTCAATCATTGCGCGCGCGCACACACACACCATTAAACTTGTTTTGTTACATCACTGTGTAATGGATGTGTATAGTTTGTGCAATTGTGTGTGTGGTCACAGTCAGTGATGTGTGATACAGGCTTCAGCACGGTTTATCAATCTTACTAATGAGGAAAAAGTCATAAATATTAATAAGTGATAAAGGGTAATAAGCTATAAATGCCATATAAAAAACAAACTAATTGCAATTAGTAACGACTAGTCGATATCCCCCCTGTGTGTTAAGCTTCATATCTGAACGTGAACATTTATGCACAAGCCAAATATAGTGACTGGAAAACACAGTATTTACACGACTGAACAGTTTTTAACGAGACCGCCAATGACGGCGTAGCTCACTCCGGCCCCGTCTAGTCCAGAAGGAACGATCTAAAATGGGCCACCTTGCGCATAAATGTTGTAAGCTATATATCGAAGCGATATCCACCCTGGGAATACCGACCCATTTGCCAGAAAGAATCCAAAACTGTGAAGAATTGACCGAGAAGAAGCGATTTTTGTTGAACTGCTCATTAAGGCTTAATTAGTCCATAACGTCATTAATAATTGTAATGAAGAAATTAAGTAGTTATATGCACCCTAGGTACCCCTACCTTCATGCCAGAAAGAATCAAACTCTGTGAAGAAGCGATTTGTATGGAAACTGCTCGTTAGGAATTGATTGATTACTCCATATCTTCATTATTAATTGCAATTATGCAAATTCAGGTAGAGGCTATATGCACCCCAGGCAGACCTACCTTCCTCCCAGAAAGAATAAAAATCGGTGAAGAATCAAGAGAGAAGAAGCGATTTTCGTGAAACGTGGACGACGTTGGACGGACAACAGATGATGGCATAAACTCATCACCTGTCGGCCAGATGAGCTAACAAGTGACCTGGCTAATCAGAGCGAACCGTAAAATACTGATTCATTCCTTTAAATCATTGTTGCGAGAGTGAAAATAAACATAACTTGGAGGAGAAAAAACAACCTCAGACTCATCCTTTATTCCCTTCACGTCACAGAAAATCTGACATCGGTTACAATTTGTTCAAGAAAACGTGTCATTCTATCCATTTATGAAACATTCCTGTTATCACCTACACTACAGCCCCTTCTCCACAAAAAATAAATAAATAAAAACAAACACCCCACAGCTGGTTATATTAATGAGAAACCGCAAATCGCACACACTCCTCTGTCCAGACGACTTTCACGTGTCAGAAGTGACTTAAAGTTTGAATTTACTTTAAAAACGATGGCTGATCATCAAAAGTAACTTCCAATGAAATTATTCTGCTCATCAGCCTCCGACATCACTGGTTCTCAGCTCCAAACCAACACGATTATGGTGCTGGAACCAAGAACCAGCTCGTTTCCGGTGGAAAGATGCGGAATCTTATTTATTAACCAAAAAAAAAAAAGTGTCATCATGTAAAACCTGTATTTGTGTGCAGAATGTAACACACACTAATAAAGCTGTTAACTTTGCTGTCGCTTCTTCATATCTCATGATATCGCAAGTATACAGAAAAAAGTTGTTATGAAACACCGACTGATTTATCCTGTAACGCACCGGCTGCTCGATTCGATTTAATCAGAGTTAATAAACAAGTAAAAAAGAAAAATAAATCGAGGTGAACTTTAACACGTCAAAGCGTGAATGACGGAAAACTGAAGATTGTCCTTCAGGGAAGAGGAAACTAAAATGAGGGAATCTCACCATTAAATAACGGTCACGTCGTCTGTGTGCGTTCTGTTTATTAACGTAAAAGCACCCCGATGCTCAATCACACAACAAATCCGCCATCAGTCACACTGATAAAACATCACCATGTCAACAATTACATCATGTTTGTTTGTTTTTTAATGATGTGTTTTTCTCAGTTTTTAATTACGTTCCAAGTCTGACTTAAAAATCCGTGCCAGCAAGTTAGCTGTAACTATAAAAATGATAACATTAGAATAGGACTGGGCAATAAAACGATAACAATATGTATCACGATATTAGTTTTCCTTGATAGAAATATAACAAATGTTTGGTAAACATTTGATGTTGATCATTTCCATAGTTATAATAGATAGTCAATGTGAAGTTGACTTCACACCCTGTGGAATTTTGGGTAACGGATATAGTCCTTTTGTTTAGGCGCCGTGTTGAGAGGGTTTCGCTTTTTCTCTTGGCGAGTCAGCCAAGAAGCCTTTATTTATCACACGTACACTCAAACACAGTGAAATTTAACCTCTGCATTTAACTGAAGCAGTGAACACACACACACACACACACACACACACACACACACCCAGAGCAGAGGGCAGCTATGCTACAGCACCCGGGGAGCAGTTGTGGGTTAGGTGCCCTTGCTCAAGTGCACTTCAGCCGAACCTCAGACCATGGCTGCTCCATGTTAGCCTAACCTGCATGTCTTTGGACTGCAGGGGAAACCGGAGCATCGGAACCCGGAACAAACCCACGCAGACACGGGGAGAACACGCAAACTCCACACTGAAAGGCCCGTCGGCCACTGGGCTCGAACCCAGAACCTTCTTGCTGTGAGGCGACAGTGCTAACCACTACACCACCGTTTTCTCTTGGCGAGTCAGTGGCTCGGTTTGATTTTCGCCATGATTCCAAAAAGCATTTCCATGGTAGGTCAGTCCTGCTGCCTCAAGAACTGCCATAAGAGATCGCACAAGTGTCCCATGGACAACAGAATATACTTTTTCGCCTTTTCTACACTGGGGGGGGAAAAAAAAAAAAAAAAACCACGATCTGAACTCACGCATCAGCAGTGCATGAGACCACGTCAGCTCACAGCAGAGCAGGTTTGTAAACCTTTATATTAAATCATGCAACTGATCAACCTCACTGCCTGGAACTCAATAAACTAAAATCACACAGCTGAAGGTTTCTGAATGAATGTTTCGTTTGGTGTCATAATTGGGCCAAAAAGAGGAGGAGTTCCACCTTCCCTATGAGAGTATGGCTGTGCTCTTGCAGGTGTCAAGAGAATTTCAGTCAAGGTAAAATCACACCTGCTTCATTTAAGTGTATGAGTTCAGACGAAGCCCAATCCAAAGCCTGCTTCCGAGCGTGTAAACAACCTCCTTACATCACGCTCTAAAACACACACACACTGACTATATCAGGGCTTTACCTGGAACAGAACGTGGTTATTGTCTGTATGTTTGGTTGTGGTTTTCAGGTGACGATCTTCAAAAGCGTGTCCCCATGACAGAGTGCTTCTCACAGCAGGGCTGCTGATTATTATTACGGCACACCGGCTTGTGAACGAGCAGATCTTGCAAACCTGTTTGAGCTTTTAGGGATTTGTAACTTTTAAAAACTCACGCAAAGCGTACGAACTCGGTCCAAAAACGAGACCGTTCACCATGTCCGGATACGTGAGGAGATTTTTACCTCTGCCAAGGAGGTTATGTTTTCGGTAGCGTTGGTTTGTTTGTTAGCAACATTACGGAAAAAGTAATAAACGGATTGCTCTGAAATTTTTCCCAGAGGTGTGACTGGGCACAAGTAACAATCCATCAAGTTTTGGCGGTGATCTGGATCACCTTCTGGATCCCGGATTTTTTTTAAAGGATTCTTGGCGGAGGTCTGCGCTCTCCGAGTGCTTTTCTAGTTGTACATGCATTATTAACTGCCGTACTGTACGTAAATAGGAGTAACTTATTTCTGTTCCTGTCCTGTTCTTTTCTGTGGCCTCTCACAGCTAAAACGTGTAGCTAGTAACCTGACAGCTGCAGCTTTTCATTATCGAGTTGTGGTTTTATTGAATGCTCTTATGGGTCCTCACTAATGAACATTTTATGAGCTAATGATATGTCGTCCACACCTAGCTTTCATAGCACTTCTCACGTGTGCTCTTGTAGCGGCACTGTTGAATTCTCAATACGAAAGGTTCTTTCTGGACGGCGAACAGGATAGGGATGAGACGGCTTGCATGAAGCACAGTCCCCTGTGTGAGCCGTGGCTGTGTGTAATGAGTGCAGAGAGTGCTGTCAGTGTGAAGTGGGCTCAATATGTTGCTGCTAAGTGTGACAGGAGGGTCGGGGGAAACATCTGGCTCTTGCCTCTGCAGAAAAGCAGCACTACATCTGTTTGTCTCAGGGCTGAGTGACACTGATGGTGTTAACTAAAGGAGAAAAAAAAAAAAAAAGCCTCACGTTGCACTTGTATTCCTCCCTCGGCTTATTTTCACATATGTGACTGGAGGAGGAGAGAAGAGAAAAGCTCTCGGCCTACTTTCTGAAAAGATGGATGAAGGAGTGGGGGAGAAGGAAGCTGGCAGGACATCCTGTCTTTTCCTTCTCACCCTCTCCTGCTTGATATTAGCGGTGTCTGTTTCTGAGTAGGGTAGGAAAAAAGAATCAGTTCCTTGATGGATCATAATTTTCACTTTTTAACACTAAATTTGTAACACAGATGACATATTTTCAGTTGTCTTTGTTATGCAGAGAAAATCATGAGGCTTCAACACACCTTGTTTAGTTGAGTTTTACGTTTCATAATGCGACCTGGGAGCCACGTAAAAGCTTTCAGCGTCGACTGGTCTTCACACAAGAGTAAGTTAAACGGCTAGGCTTGATCCCAAGTAGCTTTTTATTCACTGCATATGCTCACTACGTAGGGTATGGTATCGAAGAAGAAGAGGCCTTTATTTATCACGGACTTAAGCACACAGTGAAATTCCTCCTCTGCATTTAACCCATCTGAAGCAATGCACACACAAGTGAGCAATGAGCACACACACACCCACGCAGACACGGGGAGAACATGCAAACTCCACACAAAAAGGCCCTCGCCGGCCACGGGGCTCGAACCCAGACCTTCTTGCTGTGAGGCAACAGCGCTAACCACTACATCACTGTGCCGCCCACTGTGCATCATATCCTGTATTAAATACAAAAAATTTTGCGAGAGAAAAAAAAAATCCAGAGATTGTGTCTCAATAGTATGGAGTCCAGGAAGGGAAAAAATGGAGAAAAAGAAAAGTATTTTTGTGAGCTCTCACAAAAAAAAAAAAAATTCCATTTAGTCCACTGTACTTCTGGGTGATTTCAACTATGTGGAAACCATGATGGAAACCACAACAACAGAGTGCAACAATGTCTTTATACTTGAGTCCCATCTCAAAATGATATAAACCTCTCCCACTGGTGTGTGTGCTCCATTACTGTGGTTTCCATCATAGTTTCCTTTTAGCCAGACTGACCTGGAAGTACATTGACCTTAATGAAAAAATTCCGTGAGATCTCGCAAAAGTACACCTTTTTTCCTCCAAGTTTTCTTTTCTTTTCTCCATGCTTTTCTGGAGCTCTGTACAATATCACCATCTTACTAATAGTAATAATGAACTTTTATGCATTTCATCAAGACCACCACCAGGGAAAGTGGAATGAAAATGAATGAAAAAAATGAATGTTGTTGTGAAGATGCAGCATTGTATTTTCTTTTATTTTCTTTTTAATGTGTTGCTAACAATGTACGCAACCATAATAAGACTAATTACAACTTCAGTCTTGCCCCCTGCTTGGGTTTGACAATGAAAAACTCTGCTCACTAACACCACTATTCACCTGCTATTGACTACGAGCTCTCAAGCATGACTACATTATACTTCTGACTCACAAAGAGCTGTTAAAATGAGAGGTTTTTATACACCAGAGTCCCGGGAAGGAAAACAGCAGCACTTGAGGATAATCTGAAAGAAAGGAAGAGGGTAGAATGTAAAACTGCTTTGAAACGCGTCCTCCCCATTGTATTGTTAGCATTGTGTCAGCTAGTACGTAGTATTTTTCTTTCTTTTTTGTATTTGTTCTTATCTTATAGGACTGTAATGATCCGATGATTTTTATTTTTATTGATTGCAATTAATTATAAATCAATTATTATTAAAAAAAAAAAAAGCACAGACATCTGGTGCATAAAAACAACTGATATTTTTAAACCAAAGTGTAAATGTGCAGCAAGGTGATTATCATCTGAAGAAGAAGCCAAGAAGCCTTTATTTGTCACACATATAGTCAAGCAGTGAAATTTAACCTCTGCATTTAACCCATCTGAACCAGTGAACACACAAGTGAGCAATGAGCACACACACACATACCCACAGCAGTGGGTAGCTATGCTACAGTACCCAGGGAGCAGTTGGGGGTTTAGTACCTTGCTCAAGGGCACTTCAGCCCAACTTCAGGCCATGGCTGCCCCATATTAACTTAACTGCATGTCTTTGGACTGTGGGGGAAACTGGAGCACCTGGAGGAAACCCACACAGACACTGGGAGAACGTGCAAACTCCACACAGAAAGGCCCCTATTGGCTACTGGGCTTGAACCCAGAACCTTCTTGCTATGAGACTACAGTGCTCACCACTATACCACCGTGCCGCCCATTATCTGTGAATAAATGGTTGATTAACATATTCACAAAGCTGCTTTTCTCTTTTCTCTTCTTTTTCATTTTTTTCTTTTGAAGTTCTGGTATTATTTATTTTATTACTTTTAACTTTTTTTTTCCTCTCCCTCTCTTAGGAGTGGTATTAAAAGCCCATAAAAATATAACTTTTTATATTGCTCATCCTTTTTGTACTCTGAAAAGGGTGTGATAGTAATTTAAAAAAGAAAAGAAAAGTAAAAAGCAAAACTGCTCCAAATGAAAGGTTCATAGGAAATCCAAGGTCCAAATAGAGGGTTGTGCAAGTGGACATCGATTGACTAGTGGAGAATTTTCCATGTTTACCAGTAAAATGCTTGTGAGTTACTTTATTCTGACCAGTATAATGTATATCTTGGTGCAAAGTGGAATGGAGAGATCATACCATACCAATGTCATTTGTCTGCTGCTGATACTACATGACACTGCAGTGTGTTAGCTTTTCACCTTGGAAACATGAGAATTTGTACCACCAAAAACTCCCTAACCACAGAAAAAGCAAAACCATCTTGGGCACATGTATGCAAAGATGAAGTAAAGTCTTTGTAAATGACCCGTTTTTGTGAAAGACAGCTAATTGTCGAGCTACTTGCTTCTGAACACTTGAGCCATGTTTCCACACTCATAGACTCTGAGTAGCGCAATCTTCAGACTGTGTTTTAAGTTCCCATTTAGACTCTACTGAGAACTCCATCTCAGATGCTCAAAAAAAATCTGTCAACTTCGCTGGCATGATCTGTAACAGGGCTCATATGAAACTGACTTATACAGCTCCTTCACCAGGACATATCTTTTAGACTTAAGACACCAACTCTGAATATGGCCCAAAGTGTATTAAAGCTAGACGACCTTTTGATTTCATAAAATCAGCAAAATTTTGTTCCCTCTGAAGTTCGGTCATTGTGATATATGTTTATTTCTGTAATATCTCACAAAATATCAGGACATTCTGTGGCTGGGAAGTTATTTAATTTGAGGGGATTA
>JAOANJ010000020.1:4708825-4722702 GCA_026413345.1 Ariopsis seemanni
AATATTTAACATATCACTCAATTTTAATCACAAAAAGAGAAAATCGCAACAATTTCTCGCAACTTTCACTTCCTCCCTCAATGTAATTGCAACAAAAACCTAAAAAAAACACTGCAACTTTCATTGCAATTTTTTGGAAAACCCCCCGCAACAATCACAAAAAAGGCCCGCGAAATCCTGGGGGGACTGATTCATACAATTAAAGAATTCAACCAACCAATCATGTAGCAGGAGATCAATGCGTACAATCATGTAGATACAGGTCAACAGTTTCAGTTAATGTTCACATCAAACATCACCTTTGACCTGTGGCCAAACTGGCTGGGTTGAATATTTTAAAAAATTGCTGATCTCCTGGGATTTTCGCACGCAACAGTCTCTAGAAGTTACACAGGATTGTGTGAAAAATAAAACAAAACATTCAGTGAGCAGCAATTCTGGAGTCAGTAATGCTTTGCTGATGAAAGAGGATAGAGGGGCATGACTAGAGTGGTTCAAGCTGCCAAGAAGGCAATGGTAACTCAAGTAACCACTCTTTAAAACTGTGGTGATTAGAAAAGCATCTCAAATCTTGAGGATGGGCTACAACAGGACCCCGAAGACCACATCGGGTTATCGTCCTATCAGCCAATAACGAGTCTAAATCTAGAGTGGGAAAACACTCACCAAAACTGGAAAGTTGAAGATTGGAAAAATGTTGCCTGGTCTAAATAAACATAATTTTCTGCTGTGACATGTAGATGGTAGGGTCAGAATTTTGCTTCGACAGGATGAATTCACGGACCAAACCTGCCTTGCATCAACCATTCAGGCTGGTGGAGGTGGTGTAATGGTGTGGGGAATGTTTTTTTTTTGGTACATGCTGGGCCCCTTAATATCAATCATTTTTTTGGAAGCCACAGGGTTTCTGAGTATTGTTGCTGAACATGGGTATCCCTTACAGCAACAAATTTACCCACCTTGTAGTGGCTACATCCAGCATGATCATACACCATGCCACGAAGCACAAGTCGTCTCAAAATGGATCCATGAACACGACAGTGAATACTTCAGTGGCCTCCTCATCAAGAGATCTGAATCCACTAGAGCACCTTTTGGGATGTGGTAGAACCTGAGATACGTAGCATGAACATGCAGCTGACAAATTTGCAGCAATTACATCATACAATCATGTCAATATGGACCACAAAGGAATGTCTCCAAGCCTTGTAGAATCCATGCCATTAAAGAACTGGAGGCTGTTCTGAGAGCAAATTAATGAGTCCTACCCAGTAGTAATATGGTGTTCCTAATAAAGTTGCCAGAAAGTAAGTGTGTGTCAGTGACCAAATGCCCTCAAATAGTAATATAGTATAAATTACTCGCTTGTTTTTGTATTTTGTAATCAAGGCTAAAGCTAGGGTTAGGTTTCAGTGTAGCACAACAATTAGCTATTTGCATTAATAATTATGTCACTGGAAGGTCCTCCCAAGAATAGTGTATTTATGCAGGCTATAAAATTGTGTCTTTTCTTGGAGTGTTTTATTTCCGAGTTAAGGCAACAACTATTGGTGCTACATGGCTCCCCCTAGTGTGTACTCCATACCATATCATCATATGTTTGAATGAGAATTGTTGCAAAGAAATCAGCTCAGTGTAGAGAACAGTTCAAGCTTTCTCACTTGCTCCTTTAAGTCAAACAAAATGGCAAGTCAATTTGCCATCCACATACAATAATTGTGTACTGTAGAATGAAGACACACGGTGTAGAACAGGAAAGCTTTAATTAGAAGTTACATTTCACATGCAGAGCTACATATGTTCCTCAAAATTAACTACTCAGAAATGTGAAGTTTGAAAAGGGAGATGTGATCTGGATAGATTAACTGACACTTTAAAAAAATGAATAAGATCAGAAAATCCTGATGCATTGTGTGATTGAAAATTTTCTACCAAGGTAGTCCCTGTTCATTTTTTTATCCAACAGCCAGTCATTCATACACCCACTGATCATCCATCTGTCTGTCCGTCCGTCCACTAAATCCATTATTCGTTCACTCATTCTTTATTAAATTTCTGTTTCTTAATTAACACCTTGGATACTTTATTCACACTTTTACTGGCTTGATACCCTGAGTCCAGCATGGATGAAAACTTGTGCAACCCAAATATACTAATCCCTGCCTCCACCCCCTGTCCTGTCCCACACTACCTCCTTCACTGCCTCCTCCAGGGGTTCTTGGGCTTCTCCTCGACCTTGGGCTTCTCCTCGACCTTGGGCTTCTCTTCGACCTTGGGCTTCTCTTCAGTTTTGCCGAGGCTGGCCAACAGAGCGGGCAGCTCCTGTGTGATGGTGCTCTCAATCTTCTCCAACAAGCAGCCACCCCGCCAGCCACACTGCTTCTGCAGCAGCTTGAATTCTCCCAGTGCGTTCACGTTGAAAAAGTCCTGGTATACCTCTGGGTCTGGCAGATCAAACTTGCTCACGTTGGTTTTGGCCAGCACTGATTTGTAGATGTAGAACCGGTCAGGGTCAGCTATGATTTCCTCCATCACCTCGTGTGGGTCGCCAAACCAGCCAACCTTCTCGTGGTAGGTTTGGAGATAACGGTCAACCAGGAGAGCATGAACACGAACACGGATGGCGTGGCGTCGCAGAAAGGCGATCTTGTTCTCCAGCTGGTTCTCGATGGCCTGCTTTAGGTCCTCCAGGAGGGAGATCTCCTCATGAATGAAGAGTTTTTGGGAAGCATCGAGTGTGTAGTCCTGAGGCCTGAATGAACCGACGTAGACACGTGGCGGCTCCGTCACGTTGATCAATGGAGCCAGGCTCCAGAAGAGAGCACCATACACGCGCATCAGCTCCTGTGGCACCAGGCTGTCAGCTTTGTTCAGGATGATGCGGATTTGTGATTCACGCCCCTTCATTTGCCTGAAAAGTGTCTCCAGCTCCAAGCCCACATCCAACTTGGTCGGGTCAAAAACCAGGAAGATCAGGTCTGCTCGATCAATGAACCACTGGCACACCTCGTTATATGGATAACCTGCAGGACAAAATACAGGAAAATGAATACTTTCTTTTCCTTAGTGAAGGGTTAATACTATAAATTTAGGTACACTCCTAGGAAAAAAAAGAATTTCTAAAGAAGGTCCACATCTGTCTAAAATCCTCTCTGAAGGGGAAATTCTCTGTAGGGTTTCCCCCGAGGGGAGACAGTGTAAGGATGATGAACAACAAACCATGCAGTATTTGATTAAAATCAGCAACCATGTCTTAACATATCACTTATAACTCCTTAAATCTGATTAGTCAGGTGTTGATTAATTTTTTACAACAGCAGCTCTTTTAATAGTACAAGTGTATTTATGTGCTCAGGCTATAGCGTTAACATTTCTATCGTAACAACTTACACAGGGACTTGGACTCTTCACATCATTGATGACATACAGTAAGTAGCATTTAGCAAAGGAAATGAGAATTATTCATATGGCAAAGTTTTCTTTAAAGAGACGTTTACTGAATATTTATAGAAGGAGTCCCGAGTGCCAGCACTTGGTCATGGTGAGTCAGCTTTCCTCCACAGGAAAGTCTTCAGGACAGCATGGTGTGCGCTACCTCTTTCCTGCTGCTTGCGGTTCTCGATGATCCCTGGCGTATCCACCAGCGTGACACGCTCCAGCAGCTTGTGTGGCATCTCGATACCCACCAGCTTCTCCAGGAAACTCTGGCCAAACTTCTCCAGGGTCGAGAAGGAGCGGGAAGTGTCTGTGGCCATGACGATGCCCTCGATGGTGCGCACTTTCTCACCGTGCATTATTACCATATACTCGGAGGTAGTGGGCTCAGCACCTGAAGGGGTCACAGTCATTGAAAAGGGGCAGGATGAAAAAGAGAAAAAAGGTCATAAATAAACAACACCTACGGTTATATTCTTGAGAATAACAATGTGGCAATGTCTCCACCAATATTTAAATTATTATAGGAAAGTTGTTTTTTTTTGTTTGTTTTTGTTTTTTTTTAGAATTTTTGGTGCTTCAATTCAGCTGTAAATGCTGTTGTATGGTAGAGAAATAAAACAATGTTAATTATTCTTAGTGTAACCTGTGTAGAGTTCTTGTGGTTTGTTGTGCAGATCCAGCAGGTAGTTGATCATGGTGGACTTGCCGACACTCCAGGGGCCCAGAAACAGCACCATGGGTTTGGAGGCAATCTCAGCATCTAAAACCCGGAGAGTAATCATAAAAGCAGAGAAAACAGGGAAAGCAATGGCCCTAATGGTTAGAGAAGCAGCTTTGGAACCAAAAGGTCATTGGTTTGATTCCCTGGACCAGCAGGCATAGCTGAAGTGCTCTTGAGCAAGGCACCTAACTCCCAACTGCTCCCCTGGGTACCTTGTACATTGCTCTGGATAAAAGCCATTCATGTAATATCAAAGTCCCTCTCACGCCAGAATCTGGTTTTCCCAGGCAGTCTCTCTCTCCCAGTACTAACCAGCTCTTTGAGGAGTATGGGTGTGGCGCCGATCTCTGTTTTGATAGCCTGCAGCCTCTCGCCTATACAGTTAGGGTTACAGTGGGGGCTATTCCTCTGGTAACCGCGAGAGTTTGACTTCCCCCACTTGCATCTGTATTGCAGCGTGCCTTCCCAGACGGTAGTAGGTGCCATTTTTATGATGGTCTTTGGTATGACCCAACTGCGAGTAGAACTCATGATCTCCCAATCAAGAGGAAGACACTAGGCGAACTGGCGGTCGTGATGTAATGTAATGTAAATGACCATTCACTACTCATAGTAGCCAGAAGATGGTGACACCTCTAATCTCCATTTTAGATACACATGTTGGAAGTAGCTAGCACATTTCTTGAAGCAACGTTACAGTTTATATCAACTTGGTACCATTAAGCAGCACTGTATTTTAACACACCTTCATGGTGTTGAATCTCTATCTTAATGCCTTCATAATGCTTTATCAGTATGAGTGAAAGTCATTAGATGAACCCAAACCCAGGTGTATCTAGCCAACTGCTCAATCTGGACATGACCGTTGACTGTTTAATTCAGCTAGATAGCAATCCACTGTAACTCTGTACAATGGTAAAAACAAAGCCATTTAGCTGGCCATAAGCGATTTCATCCACACTGACGTCATGCAAAAGCAGCAGTCTGCTGTTGGACAATTACAGTGTCAATAACATGGCTTCTTTCCTCTGAAAACAGTTCTTGGCCATGTTGTGGAATTATAAAATGGATTAAAAAAAAAGTATGTTCTTTAATAAAAATAAAAAATGCAATTGCTGACAACAAAAAAAAAAATAGTCAATTTTGACTTTGCGTGTTCACTATGTGGAACTCTTGTGGTGTGAACTTTTGTTATAGTTGCAACAAAGGGGCCAGATGTTCACCTGAGACCTCGTGCTGTCTGAGCTCCTTGTACTTGTATGCCTCCTCCAAAGGTTTGATGGCTGTGTGGTAAACGTGTTGCAGCTTCTTCACGATGGCTAGCGAAAACAAGAGAGGGAGAAACCAAACCAGCAAGACTGAGAAATAAAACAACCTGAAGACATAATCAATCATCTGATTGTGTACTTGAATTTGATGAAGGGTAGCGTGAGCTTTCGCAATCAGCAAATCAACTGGCAATCATATGAGAATCATAAGGAACACAAAAGAACAAGATTAGCTCAGAGCATATTCTCATTTATTACTCACCTCCTTTATTAAAGCATTAAGATAATTCAAATTCTGCTGGAGTTATCATTTCAGTAATGAGTACGACAGCACAAATGACAAAGGAGTCCTGAATTGCATGGGTCTGTTTTGCTGCGTGTGTGTATATGTCCAACCTGAAAAGCGCTGAGCAGGGTCAGGCGTAGCCAGATGTAGAGTGTTGTCAATGTGAGACCGGTCCCTCATCTTAGGACTTCCTGGAGGCTTCTTGCCTAGTGCCAGAAAGAAAGGAAAGTCACCTTAATGTCATCAGTGGCTCTGTTTTAATACTAACTTAAACATGCAACCTTTACTGAACGCATAAAATCTCCAAGGAGCTGTTGAACTGTCAATTCTTGATCATGCCACTGATAGATTTCCTATAACAGTGCCCCCTGTTGTGGTTTAAACCTGCCAGGCCTTTGAATCAGAACCAAAGGTCTGATTTCATTTAATTTCCTCATGTCCACATTTTAAAACCATGACTGCAACAATGTTAAGCCATTCCCCAGCAGCAGCTGGTCTGGGAACACGTTATTTTAGATTGCCATGGGTGTCTATTGGGTCGGTAGAGCTATTTATGTACTGGGGTTATGCCGGAGCTCTGTGGTGTCAGGTTCGAGAGCATGGAGAACAGACAGAACAAGGCTTCTCCTTTTTATAGCGTCATTAACACTTTCATACTCTATGGTAAGACTATACGGCAAAGTTAGGACAGTACTATTATGGAGTTGTTTCGTTACATAACTGTCGTGAGACAGTCTGTAAACACTTTACTGTTACTTGTCTCCTACCCGAGCTAGGTCCAATATCACCCATGAGGAATAGAAGGAAAATTCTTCAAAAATCTGTGCAGTTGGGGGAAAAGATAGGTGACATAAACATATTGCTAAATATAATTTAGACCCAGAGTTACCTGATGTGCCCTATTGTCAGTGTAGCTCAAACCTGCCAAAAGTTTGAAAAGTGTACTGTACAACGTAGTTGTAATCTATCGTAATATTTGGTGCAAAAGCTAAATCTAATAGTAAAATCAAGCTAACTGCATTAGGTTATACACCCTACTCATCCATCTTGGTCACGGGCTAAGCTGGAGCCAATCCCACCTGACTTCAGGCAAAAGGTGGGGTTCACCCCGGGCAGGTCGCCAATCTATTGCAGGGTGAACAACTATTCACTCTTAGATTCACAGCTAAGGACAATTTAGAGTAGCCATTTGACCTTGTCTTTGGACTGTGGGAGGAAACTCACACAGGCATGGGGAGAACATGCAAACTCCATGCAGAAAGGCTCCTGTTGGCGTGAGGGTCAAACCCAGAACCTTCTTGCTGTGAGGCGATAATGCTAACCACTGCACCACCATGCTGCCCACCCTGCTCTTAAAATATGTAAGTTTTATGCAAGTTATAGCTTGAACGGACTCTTTCTGTTCAGATTTTTTGAATACCTGAAACTTCCTGATAATCATACTGGTGTACCTTTCACTTTGCTTTTGTGTGCTGGCTTGTCTGACACAGACTCCTTTGTAACTGGTTGCTTCTCCTTAGCAGGAGGATCAGTCAATGCTTCCTCTCCTGGTTCTTGTACAAGCTCAGCAATAGTCGACTCTTCTACAACCTTATCCACCTCCACAGACTCCTTAGTTTGTACAACGTCTGGTTCCTCAGCAGCCAGAATTTTGTCTTCTACTGATACTTTAGTGTCTGCTGGAACTTTGGCTTTGTCTACAGGTGCAGCTTCTGCCATTAACTTTCCAGAGATGGTGTCACTCTCCATGGATTCTTCCTGTTCCTGAGGTTCTTCCTTGGTCTCCTCTTCTGCCTCCTCTTCCTCCTCTCCAGTAGGAGTCACTGTGGGAGCTTCTTCTTCTGCCATTTGTATTGAAACCTCTTCAGTCATGTCTTCTTCAGGAAATTCATTGTCCTCCTCATCCTCCTCCATAGTCTCGGCTTCTTCAGATACTTCTTCAACCGAGTCCAAATCAGCCACATGTGAAGCATCTGCTGCCTCCTGATCCTCCTCCTCCAACACCTCCTGGCTTTCATCCTCCTGCTCTTCACTCAACCCTTCAGCTGCTTCACCCGAAACCACTTCTTTGTTGTCCTCCTCCTCCTCACTGGTTACATCCCCTCTGGTGGTGGGGGCCATCTGAGAACCAGTGCTGCATGGCTGGCAAACGGTTCGCTCAGGTGCAGGCGTGTCATTGGAGGAACTCTGGCTGATCTCTTCTGTGCCATCACAGCAGGGGAACAGGTCATCCTCCGGCTGCAGCTGCAGATGAATCAGTGCCTCATCTTCAGGCACTTCACTCACCGAATCTAGAAAAGAAAGAAATTACTGAATCCATACCCAAGTCTCAAGACAGGAAAACCTCAAATTTGCACAAAATCTATGAAATATTACTGAACCTTCAAGGCAGTGAAACTTGAAAAGCTACAAGACTATTAAGTACTTATGTCTTGGAAAAGACGGAAAACTACCGAATTCGTACCCCACTCACTAAATACTGGATAGAGTCAAGAGACTGGTGAACCTTCGTATCAATCTACACAATCGGGGGGGCGCATGAAATTGAGCATGAAATCCTAGAAAAACAACCAGGAGATTACTGATTCTGTGCCTCAAGTAATTAATTCTTGAGACAAGAGACTACTGAATCTGTATCCCACTAACTAAATCTAGACCCAGGAAAAAATTGAAGACCAACCTCAAAATAAATACAGGAGAGTACTGATTCTGGACCGCCGTCATTTGTTCAACAACTGAATCTATCAACCTTGGACAACGTCTCATGGATAACCCTGCACTTTGACCCCAGCTTCTTAACAAGCTGGGATATGCGAAGAAAATAGTTTGACTGTCATGTACTGTATGTGTGATAAATAATGGCTTATTTCATTAGTAAAACAAAATCCAGAATCAGGTGATGAGTGAACATCAATATGAAATATTGAATCTTCAAAAAACCCCAGCAAAGTACAGATTTTGTACCTTTTATCAATCGATTCTACAGTCTATAAACTATTGAATCTGTATTCCACTCACTCAGTATAGAGTCAAGAGACAAGCAAACCCTGATATCCAGCACTGAATCTAGAAGAAAAATGGATATTACTGATTCTCAAGGGTGTCCAAAAATCAACGAGTGTAAAGCTACATTACAACATATGCTCAACATGTTCATCCTGACACTCAATGCCTTTTCACAGCCGCTGTATCATGTTTATTGCAGAGACTACTCAACATGTTCCCATTGCTTCCTGACTTTTTGGACACCCTGTAAAAGAAAACTTCTGGAAAATAAAAACAGTCAAAAAAGTGACAGTTTGATGCGTGCGGTGTGTCAGGATTCCCAGTGGTGCAATTTGTCCTGTTTTTGGGAGACTGTGAATTCCAATACTGATGATGCCACAGAAGGAATCCCAGGAATGCAGAGAGTATAACGGCCCTCTTCTCTAGGTTGGATGGTTCTGTTGTTCTTCCTTGTTAATCAGATTGACTTTTAGCTCATGCATACAGAATTGGTTAGTTAGCACTCTATGTAGCTGTCCTGATGCACTGTCTGAGCATATGTCAGCTTCACGTATCTTGATTTTGGCCTCCTTGATGTTTGTTCAGCAAGGGAGACTCAACGAGCACATAGGAAAAGGATGCAGCTGTTTTGAATGGGTTTCCTCCAGGTTCTTCAGTTTCCTCCACCTCCCGGAAACATGCCGCTACACGGGGCCGAATCATGGTCTTTGAAGAAAGAGGATGTGCGAGAGCTGTGAGATGTGGCTTTGGAGAAAAGTCTTGAACATCTCTTGGTTGGACAAAGTAAACAATGAAGAAGTACTGTGACATGTTTGTGAGAAGAGAGCTATCATATCTATTCTCAATAGAAGACAGAGTAGATGGCTTGGTTATTCTCTACAGCATGGTGAGCTTCTCCTGCTAGTAATAGAGGGGAAAATAGAAAGGAGGAGGCCTCCTGGAAGACCCCGAATAGGAATGTTGGACAGAGTAAAGAATGGCAGCTCCTATGTAACGGCCAAGAGATGTGCCATGGAACAGGAGCTATAAGGAAGGACCTGCCTGTAGACAGAACACACACAACAATACATGGATTGGCAAATTGAATTTTTTTTTTTCCGTGATTACTCCTGTGACCATGACCAGGATAGAAACAGTTACAGAAGATGAGTAAACAGAGATGATCTGGTTGGGTTATCAACCAGAACAATGTGTGTTAGGTTCCTGATCACTCTGGATGATATTAAAGGGGCCATCTCACTGTTCCCAGAATCCTTTACAGCAGGTAGCAAGTCACCATTTTCAATGCTAGTGATATTCCAAAAATTGCAACCATTTGGCGACATCTTAAGCCATTGATCTTAAGTTGTAACATGAAATTGAAGATTTCTTTTTTCCCCAAAGTATCTGTCTTTTAAATTCTTTCAACTGATCCATTCCGTTTGTGTACAGTTATTTCATACACATTGTAATGGCCCAGAACCAGCCTTGGCTGTCTCACGTGCGGCCGTGAAGGAAAGAAAAGATGAAGTATGTTTTGTTCAAAGCTTCCAGGAACAATGTCGAGATGGGTTTCAAAGAGATCACTAACAGTGGTTGTGGATGTTTTTGTCAAAACGAAAACAATGAACTGGATTCTGGAAGGGGGAATACAATTGGATTCTCTGACGTGTGTGTTCATGCTAACGGAAAGAGATATGTGGAGTGTAAATGCGCCAATGTCAAATCCCTTGAGTAGGAACAATCACCTGACTACTGGCATTTGTACCGATTACGTCTTTGTGTCTGACTTGGATCAAAATTGATGGCTTGTGTGCAGGCCAGAATGTGATTTTCCTCATGGTATGGAAAAGAGTGTCACAAATGATTCCATGGGTCTGGGACAATATGTCGGTACCGGGATTATCAAAAAGAAAGATCTATTTAGTAATTTCAAAAGCGTCAAATTAACCTGGATAATTAAAGCACCATATATTATTCATTGGTCAAATGCATTGCACTATTTGAAAGTTCAGTGAAGATAAATCCAGCAGCTACATTGTTCAACAAGTGCTAGTCTTTACTCAATGCTTTACAGAACACTGAAAAACCATCCAGTACAGTTCCTAAATGCCATGACATACAGCAGCTCTGCAGGGGACTGTGCAGTGACCCCAAGCCTCTCTGATAGACAGCAGGGAATGAGGGCAGTGCGTATGTGTTAAAGCTATGCTTGGATCACAGACCTTGATCTCTCTTGTGTGACCAGCTAGTGTTTCACCCCAGTGTTATAAAAGGACGCTGCTGCATAGTGACATTCTGATTCTCAACCCTGCGAGAGGAACTTCACAGCCAAATCCAAGTTTGATGCTTGCAGACTTATGTCTGGAGAAAGCATTTTGGAGATTCCACTTCATACTCAGTGCTGTTTAATTCCAAAGCATTCCGGGATTTCAGTTCAAGAGAGAATTTCGATTGACAACAGCACCATTTTAGTTCATCAAAACACACAGTCCAGTTGAATTCTCCATTCTGATTGTTTAATTTTCTACTTTTTGGGCACTTCGCTTCACATAACCAAGTTTAAATATGTGTTATCATTGATATGATAAAGTTTTCTGTCAAACAATGTTTATTCACATTTATGGATAGAGTTGGGGCAGTACGGTGGTGTAGTGGTTAGCGAAAAGAGCAAGAAAGTTCTGGGTTTGAGCCCAGCGACCGACGGGGGTCTTTCTGTGTGGAGTTTGCATGTTCTCCTCGTGTCTGCGTGGGTTTCCTCCAGGTGCTCCGGTTCCCCAGCAGTCCAAAGACATGCAGGTTAGGCTAATTGGCAGCTCTAAATTGACCGTAGGTGTGAATGTGAGTGTGAATGGTTGGTTGTCTCCGTGTCTCAGCTCGGCGATGATTTGGCGACTTGTCCAGGGTGTACCCCGCCTCTCGCCCATAGTCAGCTGGGATAGGCTCCAGCTTGCCCTCGACCCTGCACAGGATAAATGGTTACGGATAATGGATGGATGGTTCCAAGACAAATGATATTGCTGTGGTGTAAAATGAATAATATATTTCAGGATATGCAGTTATGGGAAAAATAATCAATTTCAGGATTTCAATGGTAGCTCCATTTCATGTTGTTGATTATTTTCCTCGAACGATTGGTTTCCTTTTCAGAAATGGTTCCACTGAAGAAGCTTTTTCAAAGCAGCCTTAAGAAACAGACTTGTAGTTCCAAGGTTATTAATGTTAAAATATTTGGTCTGTTGGCATTTTCTCTTCTGGTGGGTTCATGAAATGTTAACCAGCTTGAGATTCCACTTTTACAAAACATTTCGGTGGACCCAATATTTTCAAATGTAGAAGATTTCATTTCTTCTTCTGAAATGCTGCAAGATCAAAGGCGTTGACTGGAGGCGGACTTTTAATTACTTTAATTTTGCCTCCAATCATAGCCGTGGCCCTGCGAAACAAAAGCCGCGCTCCCTTTATTAGCAGAGCAGCTTTGATGTTGAATGAGTATGTGAAGTGCCAGCCTGCCTCAGTGATTCAGCTCTAATGACCAGCTTCGTCATGGGCACCAAATTGCCCTTGGTGTGAATCAGCTCTGGAAATAGCAGTGAGAGAACAGTGGTTGTTGTTTGTGTGTGTTTGTTGGGGTAACTAGAGTAAAGTTTAGCCCCCATCATTACACACACATGCAACACGATAATACAAGTCTTACAGAGTTACATTAATGCTTCAATAGTTTCCTTGCAAAAAAAAAGGAGAACTTTAGCGTTGAGAGTGCCAACTCTTTCACTAGACTATCAGTTCATCTGTTACTCTGAAACATCAACTTGGATTTCTCTTCTACCTAAAAATTAATTTTCTACATAATCAAAACATCATCAGTCAGTCAGCCAAGACATTAGTTTTTCACTGGAGCTCCAAGGCGAATGCAGCTAACAAGTAATCTCACAGTAATCTGTTTTATGACTTACTGTCATTTCTAAACAAACAAATAAAAAAAAAAATCACAGTGTAGCAAAACACCATAACGTTACAGACATAGTCTGAATGACTAGGAACATTTTTCCTTCGTGTATTTTAGTGGCCGTCCCAGATGATGACAGGAAGCAGGATTCTTTAAATTCACAACAAGAAGAACGGAAAATGGCTAGTTAGCAAAACAGTTTATCACACACACACACACACACACACTGATCAGTGATAACGTCATGACCACTGACAAGAGAAGTGAATAACATTTTGATTATTTCATTACAGTGGCACCTGTCAAGGAGTGGTATATATTAGGCAGTAAGAGAACAGTCAGTTCTTGAAGTTGATGTGTTGGAAGCAGGGAAAATGGGCAAGCGTCAGGATCTGAGCGACTTTGACAAGGGCCAAACTGTGATGGCTACTGCTGAAAAAGTTCATGTTGATGCCTTTATTTTAGTCAGCATTAACTTTTTCAGCAGTTTGTGCTACAGTAGCTTTTCTGTGGGATTGGACCATATGGACTAGCCTTTGACACCCATGACCCTGTCGCCAGTTCACTGGTCGTCTTTCCTTAGACCACTTTTGGTAGGTATTAACCACTGCATACCAGGAACACCCCACAAGATGTGCCATTTTGGAGATGCTCAGACCCAGCCATCACAATTTGGCCCATGTTAAAATTGCTCAGATCCTTACATTTGTAGCTTTACCTACTTATTTTTTCAAAGCAAACTGATTCATGGAAATAAATAACTATGGGTCATTCTTGAATTTAGGGTACATTTCATATCGCTGAGAGAAACCTTTTATTTTCCACAAAAGAAATCTTTACTGAATCAGTTTTGAACAATAATGCAAATTATGACAAACTTTCACCATTAGCAATGCCTGATATACAGTACAATTTAGACCCACTTTATCCAGAAAACATTAACTAAATGTCTCCCACCCTTCCCCCCACGTTATTGGCTGTCTTCGACTCCTGATTCATACATTCAACTTGAATAAACATGAAGTGATTCAGTCTCACGGTCTGTTTTTTGGGGCTTATTCTATTAACTGTTCTAAAATCAATTGCATAGAAAGTCTATTTTCTGTATTATGTGAAATTTCAGTCATACACACACACACACACACACACACACGCATACAGTGGGGCAAAAAAGTATTTAGTCAGTCACCAATTGTGCAAGTTCTCCCACTTAAAAAGATGAGAGAGGCC
>JAOANJ010000020.1:5368764-5379885 GCA_026413345.1 Ariopsis seemanni
ATATATTAAAAAAAAGCTTACACTGGATTTTGTAAAGGCCACTGGTTGCTTTCTTGGACAGCAGATTGGAGTGGGCATCTTTTCTCGCATCCACGTTGTGTCCAAACACAGAGCTCCACCAACCGCTGTCACTCTTATCTGTCAAGCTCCTAATCAGTTTCAAAGCAAAGCAAGGTTTATAAAGGTTATTAATATATTTTTAAAGTAAATAGGTCAGAAAAAAAAATTAAAACAGCCAATTTGGGGTTCAGTTATAAAATGTAGGTTTTAAATTTGCCAAAAAGACAGATGGAATTTCATTCATTCATATTCAGTAACCACTTTATTTCGATCAGGGCCACGGTGGATCCAAAGCCTGGTGGATCTTAGGAACACTGAATGAAACACCAGTCACATTCACACACTCATTCACACTGAAGGGCAATTCAGACTCGACAGGCATGCTTTTGGATGGTGGGAGGAAACCGGAGAACCCAGAGGAAACCCTTGTGGACATGGGAAGAGCATGCAAAACTCAGTCAGTAACACAAACTCACCCTATCAGAAATTAGGGTACAGTTATAGTAGGAGTCCATTTCTGTACCCCATGATACAATCTACACTAATATACCCCTTAGGGCTTATTATTGGACCTTAAGGTAATTGTGTGTAGCTTTTTAGGGCCAGAAAGGTACATACATGCTCCAAAGCACTATATAAAGTGTACAAAAAATGCCTTCGAAGGTACTGCCTGAGTGACAAGCCACTGTAACCCTAAATGTACAATAATATACTTTATTTTCTGAGAGTGCAGGATCGAACCACAGATCCTGGAGCTGTGAGGTGGCAACACTAATTATATGTTAATGTAAGTCACGGTAACTGAATATAATCTGAAGCAGTAGTTCTGACAGGTGGTCACATGACTGTAGCAAATTGTAAAAATTATAGCCATAGTGCAATCTATACTGCATACTGTTATGAGGAATAGTGTGTACTATAGTGTGAACAGTAGCATCTGCATCCCACCTTCATGCACTTTCATGCAATTATCTAATCTGTCAATCATGTGGGAGAAACCCAATGCATGTAGTCATGTAGATTCAGCTCAAGTACTTCAGTTAATGTTCACATCAAACATCAGATCTTGGTGACTGGAATTGGACAGTTGGAAAAAGGTGAAGTTTTTCAACCAGTTTTCAATCTTCAGCTGTCAAGGCTGCGAGATCATGTGGGAGATGGTGTAGCTTCAGATTCCTGTTCTTTGCTGATAGCAGGAGAACCTGATGTAGTCTTCTGCTGTTGTTGTCCATCCACCTCAAGGCCTGACATGTTATGCTTTCTGAGATACTTTTCTGCTCACCACGGTTGTAAAGAGTGGTTATTTGAGCTAATGCCTTCCTGTCAGCTTGAACGGTGTTAGCAGCCTAGAGGGTCATTCGAGTGATCTGTGTGTCGTTGGCTCTCTCTGCCATCATATGAGTCATGAGTCACCCTAATGACCCTCTAGGCTGCTAACACCATTCACACCTGGCCTCCAATGACCCTAACAACCTACAGGATGGTTGAGAGGGTCAACACCCCATGTGACCTCAACAACACTCCTTAGCGTTGCTTTTGGTCCACTAGAGGATAAATACCTGGAACTCCCCACTAGTCAGACAGAACTGAAGAAGCCTTTCAGATGAGAGGCGAAACGTCAAGAATTTCAAGCAAGTCCAATTGCCTTCTTTAGCACCTACGGTTTACGATGACCTGGATGACTGAGAACCTTCACAGACATAACCCTGATAGACATAGTGACAATATTGCATGTTGTACAAAATGGGTGGGTCAACACCATATGTTATGTAAACACTTGGAGATGACTGTTATTGGAAAATAATCACTAGCTGGATCATGTGATGCGATGCATCATGACATGAAGGGAAGGCACCACCCTGAAGTTGCTTATTTTCTAATAACAGGTCTGTCCCAAACTGTGTTATATTCTTCAAAGTTTTGAATGGTCAAAGACATTATTCTAATAGTCTGAAATTGTATTCTGTCCAGCAACCTTTTGCTCAAACCCCCAGTACATGATAAAGCTGGATGAGACCGATGATGACCCCCACGATGGAATAGATGGCTGCTCATTTTTGGTTGGCCTGATGCAGAAAGACATGCGCCAAGCGAGGCAATTTGGACGAGACCTCAACACAATCGGCTTTGCTATCTACAAGGTAATGACCTAGCACACAGTCCATGGTCTTCTATATGTATTATATTAAATCTTCAAAGAAGAGTATTTATAGATATTCTCTTGTGTGGGTTTGTATTTCAGGTTCCTGATGAGGTGCGTATGGTGTAATACATTTTCTCTCAAACAGTCAACATCAGGTGTCAGGTGTTAAAAGACAACAATTAGCACCATGTGCTACCTTCTGTAATAGATTTGTGAATATTAATCATCAAATGAATACAATTTTGCAATAGTTTTTGATGAAATATAAACAGTCAAAATCCAAGTTGATTTCCTTCTAACGTGATAACTCAGTATATGGTTGTTATGCATGTATTGTCCTGCAGTATCAAGGTTGCAATAACATTCACCTCGGCCCAAACGTCTTGCTGCGTCAGAGAGCTGTGGCCATGAGTGACACCTTCATAAACCTGCGTGAGGTGTGCTGCCGTTTCAAACTGCCACCCGGTGAATATGTCATTGTTCCATCTACGTTCGAGCCACACCGCAAGGGCTCTTTTATACTTCGTGTTTTTGCTGAGAAACACACCACTGCCAGGTATGTATAGTCTGTGTGTAGTTCCTGCCTCTCAGGTTGCCAGATATATCATGAGTAGAAGCATCTGAGATGGCGATTTTTCACTTGGGTTCAGACCACCACCTATAAACACACAAGGAATTGCTTTGAACCCTGGACAGAAAATGCAGACCAAAGAAGTGTTTTGAAATATGTAGCATCTCGGGTCTGATGTGGTATTAAATCCTGAAATCAACTCTGAATATGGCCCTTTAATCCCCCTTTTTGATTAGCAGGGAACGGGTTCCATTCTGGTTTGTGCACCAAATTTTGAACCGCTCAGAGCATTTCGACCAAAAAATAAATTGGTTTAAAACCTGAAAAGTTGGTTCCCAGGTAGAACCAAAATGTAATTGTTTTTTTGTGCAACACCCTCTGTTCGTGACCCATCCTTGATTACAACAGTTCTGCTCAAAATTGGTGAAAACATGGGCTGGTTCTCTACCTGGCATCAAGGCTCAAAGAATCCTGAATGGTCCCATTTCAAGAACCCGTTCCCTGTTGGTTGAAAAGGGGTAATAGAGTAGTTGGTAATTGGTTCATTTTAAGCAAAGGAGCACTATTATGAGAACGCGATGATTTACAAAAGATGTATGCAGTACAAAACAATGCTAAAACAGATTTCTAATTTAACTGAATCATGTTAATAATAATGATATCCAACATTGTTCCTATTGTGGAAGCTTAATCAGTTGAATTACTTTGACGTTTCGTGACTAATCTCATCCTGCACTTATAGCCCAATGGAGACGAACATCAATGCTAATATTAAAGAGGTAAACAAGCTAAAATAATCTGAATGGCATCTGAATTGTGTGGGTTTTTTCACTCAATAAGATCTTCCATAACCATGTTCTGTCTGATAGGATAAGATCTCTGAGAAAGATGTGGACCCACATTTCCAACACCTCTTTAAGCAAATTGCTGGAAATGTAAGTAAATATGTCAAATTATTATGTAGCTCTGTTAATCTACTTCCTGGAGCAGCTCTAATCTTGTCATCTCCTCCGCAGGATTCTGAAATTTCAGCGTTAGAGCTGCAGAAGATTCTGGACAGAGTTGTATCTCAGCGTAAGATTTTGTTCGTTCTCATGCATCTTTCCTGTTATTCCTTGTTTTTCCACATTGTAGCTTGTGCTCTGATTTTCTTTTGGTTTGTAGGAACTGACCTGAAAACTGATGGCTTCAGAATGGAGACCTGCCGTCATATTGTCAGCCTACTGGATGCATCCTTTCATTATAGAGACCCCTTCCTTCAGAAGAGTCAATCAATTATTCAGACAGACACTTATCAGCTATAACATTATGATCACTGACAGGAGAAGGGAATTACATTGATTATGTTGTTACAATGGCACCTGTCAAGGGGTGGGATATATTAGGAAGCAAGAGAGCAGTCAGTTCTTGAAGTTGATATGATGGAAGCAGGAAAAATGGGCAAGTGTAAGGAGCTGAGCGACTTTGACAAGGGCCAAATTGAGATGGCGAGATGACTGGGTCTGAGCATCTCCAAAATGGCACATCTTGTGGGGTGTTCCTGGTACGCAGTGGTTAGTACCTACCAAAAGTGGTCCAAGGAAGGACAGCCGGTGAACCGGCGACAGGGCCATGGGTGGCCAAGGCTCAATGATTCACATGGGGCACAAAGGCTAGACCATATGGTCCAATCCCACAGAAGAGCTACTGTAATACAAACTGCTGAAAATGTTAATGCTGACACCTTTCTGTTTTAGCCAGCATTAACTTTTTCAGCAGTTTGTACTACAGTAGCTCTTCTGTGGGATTGGACTATATGGGCTAGCCTTCATGCCCCATGTGATTCAGTGAGCTTTCGACACCCATGACCCTATCTCCGGTTCATGGTGGTTGTCCTTCTTTGGACCACTTTTGGTTTTAATGTTATGGCTGATCAGTGCATTATACTTGGGGCTAGGTAGACTGACTAGATCACTGTTAATTTGCCAAGACAACATCTACTTTATCAAGTTTTAGCCTTGACAGGACTCAGAGAGATGGCAGTGGGAAACTCGGGCTGGTGGAGTTTCACATGGTCTGGATGAAGCTACAGAAATATATGGTACATGACGCATGCTTTTAAACACACACATTTATCTTACTATCCCAGCAAGAACCTTTTATTGAAATAATTATTAATACTGCTAATTTATGCTTTGCCTACAACTAAACCTAATCATAACCTCTGTCAGGGTTCCTAACAGAGAAACAGAAACATGTACTGTATGATCCAGAGATTGCGAGTTCGAATCCTGATGATGTGGATAGTGCTTTCCTCCAAGTGTGTTATGTCGCCCCTAACATTGTATGGGAGCACTTTGAAAACATGCCATCAACTAGTGTAATTTGCTTTGTAGAAAGCATGTGATGGCCTTTGCCATCCTTGGTTGGTACCTGGGAGACCTGGTGGGTGCTATGACTAAAGTAGTGAGAAAACTGGGGAACCATTTGGGCTCTTTTAGTTGTTCAAGGGTGCAATAGGTAAGATTAGTCTTTTTACCCCAAGATTGGGTATCTGGGTGGCATGGTGGTGTAGTGGTTCGCGCTGTTGCCTCACAGCAAGAAGGTCCAGGTTCGAGTCCCGTGGCTGGCAAGGGCCTTTCTGTGTGGAGTTTGCATGTTCTCCCCGTGTTTGCGTGGGTTTCCTCTGGGTGCTCTGGTTTCCCCCACAGTCCAAAGACATGCAGGTTAGGTTAACTGGTGACTCTAAATTGATGACCTGGCGACTTGTCCAGGGTGTACCCTGCCTTTCACCTGTAGTCAGCTGGGATAGGCTCTAGCTTGCCTGCGACCCTGCAGAACAGGATAAAGCTGCTAGAGATAATGAGATGAGATTAGGTATCTGATGGTTGGGTGGGCTCAATATTTTCAATGATTCCATGAAGCTCCACCCTGAGGATCTACAGTGGCCTGTAGAATCTCTGTAAAGTCATTGAATCGGGCATCGAAACACAAACAAGCATTCTGGACCAGAAGTCAATTTTCTGGAGAGGGTTTCTCTGCAAATTAATACACTTTTGCTCAGGCCATGGCTTAATCCATTGTTTTGTTTTGTTTTTCATCATATTCTACATGTCTTCAAAGTTATTTGTAGGTTATAAGTAAGAAATTATTTTTTAGAAATCAACTATTTCACCTTTAAATAAAAGATGTAGGCTTTTTATATTAAAAAAGAAGGCAATTTTCTTCATGACAAGCCAAATGTCCCAACTTACAATTTTTCATTACTTTAACAGGAGATCTTCAAGATCCATGACACAGACAACTCGGGCACCATGAGCTCCCATGAGATCAGAGAAGCTCTCAGCGAAGCAGGTAATGCTTGTTAGTCTAAGATACTGAACATGCATTTACCATTTTTCATACACTAACATGGACACACAGCAAGTCAAAGACTTGGTCTACCTGATGCCATTGTTTTCATTAACTTGAATTGAATTGATGGCTGTTGTCAATTTTATCATGTGAACTAAAAAATAATTAATTCTTAGGCTTCCAGCTGAACACACCCATCCTGGAGGTGATTGTTATGCGCTACGCTGATAAGCAAAGCGCCATCGACTTTGATGCCTTCGTAGGCTGCATAATCCGTCTGGAGCTGCTTTTCCGTGAGTGGCTCAAACCTCATACCAAAATTAGGATAACTGAACAGTTTTGTGTTAAACATGGGTTGTCAAGTCATATTAAAACGTAGATCTTTTTTTTTTTTTTTAGATTGCGTGTGAAGTATGAGGCATGATTAAAAAAAAAAAAAAACAGATCATAACGTTTGTCGTATCTTGCAGCGATGAGTAACTTGTACCTCAGGCTTCGTTTGCTTGTCCCATACTGGGTTCGCCATATTGAATATTACGTATGGCTAACACTAGGGATAAAGCCGTCTGGTTGTTTTCAGTGGTGTAAATGCTAATTTAAAATCAGACCAAAGCTAATTTGAAAGGTTTTGTGTCTGTGTGGGACTCGGGTATTGGTTGAGGAGCCTGGGCGACACAGGGGGTAGGCGTGGGGGTCTGTCTTCTTTTGAAGAGACTGAAAAGGGTAAACGGTGCATGGCGCGGCAGCTGCTCTGCTTTTCCCCACTTGGGGGTGGTAGGCGCTTCAGTATCAGGCCTTGCGTGGCTCACACACTCGCATACATGCAGAACCAGTGCTTTAATTACCGAACAGAGGGTCTCTGCCTCTGGACAATAGTTGAAAGAATCTCGGTTGATTTACAACCCTGTACAGACTATGCTTTCTGTCTGAGAACAAATGACTTCCTGGACTTCCATAAAGGCTCATTTTCACTTAACTCATCTATCCAGCTGTTACAGCTGATATCTCAGTGACGTTTGGTTAAGAATTATTTTTGAAGATGCATTGGGAGGAAAAAAAAAAAACCTAAAACAAAGTGTTTCTGAAGGATTTTTTTTTTTTTAAAGGCCCCATGGTTGGGTCAGAGGTCAGCTGTGAACACGAGTGCTGAATTCTGTTGGATGACTTCTTTTTGTCCGCCACACAAAAACGGTCTCAGGAGGCCTCGAACACATGACCATTTCGGGTCGGATCTTCAAGAATGTAGCGCTTTCTACAAGAAAAGACGTGCAATCAAACGGCGCCATTGAATTAATTTTTCCTTCATTTCGTGACTTGAGTGTTTGAACGAAGGTGTTTTGTAGCTGAGTGGTGTTTAAGTTGAGGAATAGTCTGGAGAAATGAAAGCTGGGCTGAGGTTGAAGTAATTTATTCATACGTGTTGGTTATTCTCCCTTTGCAACCCTGTGTAGTAAAAAAAAAATAATAATAATTAGCTATTTGGAGTCGTTGTGCAGTTTCTGATAGCTGTAATCAGCTTGAATGAGTTGTGTACGACATACAGCATGAGCTGCTCACGTCTGTCCTGAGCTGAGCTTTGGCTTGTTGGAAAGCTATTTCAGGCTGGACTACTGGTTTGATACGAGCTTGGTGAAATCCCAGGTTAGGCCGCTTAAAGCCGAGGAGAGACACAGCACATTGTTTTAACTCTTAAGTCCATCGACCGCAAATAACACGCATCACATCATGACAGTCGTGTGTTTTGGCGGACTTGGGCAGTATTACTGAAAGCGTAACCTTGTGTTGCAGTTTGTTTCTCAGCCTACAGTAATTTAATGAACGGTTTATCATTTCAGTCACTTGCTCGCTCACGTCTTGGCTGTGATGGCCTTTTGGGCTTGGAGCTAATAAAATGATGCGCACCAGATCTGAGCTGCGCCGCAGAAAATCCAGCCGGAGCGCCGGTGCCACATCGCGCGCGTTCTCGTCTTTAAAGCCTTGGACTGGTTACTGGTATTTGGTGCTGTTTACATTCAAGGCATACGGGGGTAGGGTATTAGACGCACGGAGCGAAACCGCGGATGCGTGCGTGTGTGTGTGTGTGTGTGAGAGAGAGAGATTATGGAGCGCGGAGCTGCGCACATCTCCGACTCTGCGTAAAACCCTGCGTCTTCCTCCGCGACACATTCAATCCGGTGTATAATTCCCTGGAAGAGTTATTTTTTATTATTATTATTTTTTAAACACATGGGTATTTGGATCAATTTTGGACACGGGGAATAGACTTGATCTTTTCTGCAACCCATGAACAAAGCCGCTCAGGAAAAATCCATCTTGTACCACATCATGATGTGTGTGTGTGTGTGTGTGTGTGTGTGTATAAAGAGCAACTGCATAGTCTATACATTTTCCCTTACTTTATTCCGAACGCCGTTCCCCCTCCCCTCGAGTGCATCCCAGAGGCTCGGACAAAATGTGTGTTGCGCTCTCAAGCCTGTGTCATAGACCTGAAATGCGGATTTGCTGTCTGTTCTGAAGAGCAGTTTGAACAGAAGGCTACATCGACACCGGAGTGAGAAAATAATTTCCAGAGAGCGTTTTTTTTTTTCTTTCTGATAAATAAATAATAAAGCGTAATCCTGTTTTGGGATGTTCAGTGTTTCTGTATGGTTTGATGATCCTCACCTAATGGGAAGGGACTGAGAATGAGATGAAAGAAGGATCAAAGCCCGTAAAGAAACACTTACTTACCTGCAAAGCATTAATGCAAAAAGAAATTGTCAAACTTAAAGAAATATCCTCAAAAAAAAAAAAAAACGTGTCAGTCCACAGTGTATATATCCAACGGCTTAGAAATCCAAAGAAACAAGCCCAGAAGTCGCAGAAGACAGAGGTGTGTTATTGTGTCCGCACATGTATTCACACGAGATCGCACGCACACACACACATATATACATACACTCCTTGGCAAATAGCGAGTGAGAGAGAGAGAGAGAGAGAGAAACGGAGAGAGAGAGGTTCATAGGATTCAGCCGGTCTGCTCAGCTGCCCAGAGCTCCCTACAAGTGTAAAGTAACATCTGCCTCCAGCTCTGCCTCAGCCCTGGTGCTGATGTCATCCAGAGGAGGGGCTTCACACTTTCCCTCGCCTCCTCCCCTTTGTCACTCTCCCTCTCTCACTCCCTCCCTCCCTCCATACTCCCCTTCCTCTCTCACTCCTCTAGCTTAGCTAAGATTCACACGAGCGAGCGATGTGCTTTCTAGGCACTAGGGGGCGTTAGAGAAAGCAAGATGATCAGGGTGGAAAAGGGCCGTTTCTGGAGTGGACACTTCTTGCGCCAGAGTAACGAGAACCGCAGTGAGACAGACGCAGGGCTGCTGGAAGGATTAATAAGTAACAGAGATGCGTTTGTGCGTGTATATGTGTGAGAACGAGAGAGATGTATAAATTAAGCTCTGTGTTTCTAAGCACGTCACGTTTTGTTTTCTTGCAAGGCAGACGTTATGGTCAGTTTAACCGTGCTCATGAAGTGTTAAATTGAAAGTCCAGATGGAAAGTTTTTGCATATTTCCTGACCACACACGCAGCACGTGTTGTTTTTTTAAACCCCTGGGCCGATGACCAGGACGAAGTAAGGAACCGTGAAACCGGTTAGTGTCGATAAGAGTTCGGGGAGAAAACAGTCTTGATTGAGAGCAGATACTTGGACGTCATCATAACGATCGAACAATTAAAACGCAAGCTTGCGTTTGACATCCCGTATCCTTACGGCAACAGGAAAGCCTGTCTGCTTTAACCATCACGGCAGGCCCTGATGTGCGAATTAGGTTCGTTTTTGAACAAGCCAGTCGGGAGGAACGTTTTGAGTCTTCGTGGACACGAATTGTCCGAGTGTAGGATTTCAGGCGTTTTCGCTTTCGTCCTTTCCGTCACGGTTTGTTTGCTATAACGATCGTCGATTTAATCCCTGAAACACTGCAGGGACAAAGTGGCCCACTTCTTCTTGAGGTTTTGTCTTCGCCCTTTAGTTCAGACTGAGACAATACGGTATGTCCAGTGACCTTCGAAGCCGACACACCTTTTTCAAATTTAGCCTCAGGACATGTTCGTTCTTTCTTTCCCGTTTTTTTTTTTTTTTTTTTAAGGCATCATATATATTTTTAGGGTCAGAGGTGCAGAATAAGGGATCGTTTAGAGGTGGAAAGGGTGTCGGGGCTGGACGTCGTGGGTAATTCGTATCTCTTAGGTTGTGCCACGAATCCGGCCCTTGCTTTGTACCCCATCTGTGACTTTCTTCCTTAAATCTAACCTGACTCCATCTGTCATCAGCTTCTGATTGACTCTCAATCTTACAAAGAGCCCTGGAGGAGAGACCAAGCTGGGTCCAGTTACCTCTGCCTTGTTGGTGGGGAGGAGGAGAGAAGACGTGTGCAGCCTGGATCTGTTGTTGCTCGTTTTTTTTTTTTTCCCCACGTTTCCCGAGGATGCAATTTACTTTATCTGACCCATCTTGGTGTGTTTTGACAACAGTCGTGGCTTTGAGGGAAACAGCCTGCCTCTTGGTTTCCTCTCCTTTCCTGTCTTCACTTGTATGTTAAAGCAGCGCTAACGTCATTAAAACACTTGATTCAGTTAAGTGTATGAGGGCTTTAAGGCGGCGGAGATGCCAGACGACTGAACGCTGTCTATTCTCGAGGAGTTCCGATGTTCTTGACTGACCAGCAAATCGATTTCCTGTAACTTGGTGTCTTTTTTTTTTTTTTTCCCTCAAATAGTTTCCGTATCCTTATGATAAATCTCTTTACCACAATTTTGTTCGAACAAAATTATTCTGCATTTAAAGCGCCACGGGCACCATTTTAATTAACTTATTCCACAAAATCGAGTCGTACGGTACATGAGCTGATAGCTATAAGCTGTGTACGACGAGATTTGAGTAGAATAACCGTTTTATTCTATCCACATTCACTGGAGTTTGAGAAATAGAGCGTTTTTTAATTTATATTTTTTGCAAATTCGATCAATAAAAACTTTA
>JAOANJ010000020.1:5411992-5422643 GCA_026413345.1 Ariopsis seemanni
GGGATTCAGTGACTCTGAGCTGTAGCAGTGATGCAAACCCTCCTGTTCTCACCTACTCCTGGTTTAAGCAAAATGAAGCTGCAGACACACTGCTGACAACAGGCCAGAATTACAGCATCAGCAACATCAGCTCCCAGGACAGCGGACTGTACTACTGCACTGCTCACAACCAGCTGGGACACGACAACTCTACACCAACACACCTGGATGTGTCACGTAAGTACAGTCTCAGTCTTCTGTGTCAATTTATACAAAGTGTTTTAAGTAAAATGATCTTATGTTTATGTATAAAATCTTAAGGAGTCAGCATTTATAATTTCACACTCAAATATCTTACGAAGAGAGAAAGTGAAAGTGTATCATAAATCTTTAGAAATAGTTTGCAAAGTTCAAATTTGGCTGATAACATAACAGCATTGACACTGCATCCTATTGTGGGAATAAATAAGAAATAAATCAAAGAGAGCTTCCACTTCTGAACACGCACGTAAAAAACACAGCAGAATGGTCGTGTGTGTGTGTGTTTGTGTCTCACTGCTGGTGTGGATTTAAATGCTGGTTAAAATAAAAACTTGTGCAGCACTTATAAACCAGTTTGTAAGAAATGGGTCAGGACTTTTAAAGCTACGCTTTTCATCAAGAAAATCCTGTCTTATCCCAGCATCGGCACTATCAGAGCGTGTATCAGAGGCACATCAAAAATGCCACTGTGCTGGTGGATTTTGCCACACCCCATTTTGCACTGCTGCACCTACATTATCACATGTTACTAGCAACAGTGTGGAAATGTGATAACATTGACTTCTGTCCAAACAAAATGACCACATGCTATTATTAACCAGCAAATTACACTTTTGCTCGCACAAAACTAGAACCTCATGTTGCTTCTGTTTTATTTCTAAAGCGTCAGAGAAAAGCAAATGGTTAATGTTTATCATGGTGGGACTGGCCGTCTTCTTGGCAGTAACGCTCCTCTCAGCAGCTCTGTGGATGTGGTATGTAAAATGTTTTCCACAGAATGTACAAATAAATAGTCATTTTTGCAACCAGCATGAACATGTGCTTGCTGTCTCTCAGGAAGAGGAAGTCGAGATCAGCTGATGGCCACAGCAGCACTGGTGAGAGTGGACAGGTGAGTGTGGTTGAAAGGAGTTTTTGATCATGTGACGTGTTCAAATATGAACTTTACTCTGTTCTCCCTTTCAGCGTCACTCTGCCTCAGATCGCAGTGGAAGAGTCGCCTCAGATCAGGATAATCTTAACTATGCCAGTGTTCATTTTAAAAACTCCAACACACAGGAACGGTCTCTGTCACCCAGACTTCCTCCAGTCACCACAGAAGAAGACGATGTTCAATACGCTGCTGTGAACGTTAGCAGGAGCACTGCTGCCCGCCGGTGAGCAAATCATTATCATTAGACCAACAAGAATTGTGGTTCTCAGTCTATTTCATGAAGTGACTGATTTGAAATGTAAGACATTGCACTATTCTAGTCTTTACATCACCTCTTTTTGTTCCACAGGCTTGTGGCAGATGCAGCGGCTGATGATCCATCTCAGGTCTACAGCAACATCCAGAAAGTCCCCACTTCAGCAGTGTAGGCCATCATGAGTTCCGTGTCCTGGGATCTGAAAGCTAAAGAGGGAGCACTTCTGGTTCCTGGGGAAAAAGGTTGAGAGAGATGTGATAGTTCTATTCTGTATCTCTGTTTTAACACAGTTTCCAAATCAAACCAGGAGCTTTTTATTAGAATAGTGGTAGCAGTATTAGTGTGTTATACTGCTTTTATAATTATGGTATGCTGTTTGACCTGAAACAGGATGTATGTTTTTATTTTATTTACATCTATATTGTCTTTTTTTAACCCATTGTAATCTGTAATAACATGTGTTTGATTTATTTATAGTGCTTGCAAAGCACCACATTGTTATTCCTCGGCTATTCTGTATAATACTACTCAGCATGCCACCTTGTTTTATATTTCTATCACCCCTACTTTCTGTTTTTTATCCTTTGCTTTTACTTGCTTTTTACAGATTATTATTATCAGGATGCTGATTAAGTCTTTACTTATGATTCAATAGCCGTTACAGATGTTCCAATAATACAGTGATATTTAAGACATGATAAAGAGTTTCTGTAAAATGCATCATCACACTGTGCTGTTGAATTCTCGATTCTGATTGGCCAGACAGCAGAGCTGGCTGCAAACCACAGGCTTATATTAATGAGTTTATACTAATACATGATCATTTCTATATTAAGAGCTCATTCACAGGGACGTGTATGACAGATGATGCAGTGTAATAATAAACAAATAAAAATGTTATTTAACGAAGAAAAAAATATCAGCAGCACTGATATGGTGAAGCTTTTGCAAGGAGACGTTTATTTTACATTGCCGTAAGGATTCTCCAGTGTCAGCACTTTGTAACAGAAATTTTGATTCATGTTTATCAATAAAAATGTAAAATAAATCATCAAAATCTCAAAGCCAGTGCATAGTTTTATTTTGAAAAAAATTCAGTGAAATAAATTATCATATTGTAACATACCACAGAGGTGGCGGCAGGAAGTATTGGATGGGGGGGCCAATGTGTTGCCAAATCTAGGGGGCTCTAGGGGCATGTTCCCCCAGGAAATTTTGGAATTTTTAACCCTCTAAAATGCTATTTCCCGCATTCTGAGAGGCAAATTTTGGTGGAGTAAAGCTAATGTCTCTATTAGGGCTGTATTGGTAAATTGGAAAAACTACTGTACATTCTCTTAGTTTTTTCATGGATCCCCCCACACACACACACAAAAGCAAGAAAATTTGTCCTCAGTGTCCTTGTTGAATTAAAGAGCTAATAGATTTATATACCTGCTCAGCAACGTGGTATAAAGCAAGAGCACGAATAACTGTCTTTCCTTTCGTCTTCAGTGTGAGTAAACATTCATTTCTTCGTTTGCAAAATTTGACTTGGCATGTTAAAAAAATTTATACTGAAAACTTGCCTCGTTATCATCAAGCAACTTGGGTGCCTTTGTCGAGCCCAAAAAGTTTGCAATGGACATTTGTCTGAAACTCTTCATACTGATCTTCAGTGAGTGGTCAGGGCAGCAAGCGAATTCATGTAGATTTAGAGCAGTATCAAGTTTTTGGGCACCCAAAACTGCTTGTACACCTCGTGAATGCTATCTAGCCATCCAGACAGGACACGAGTTATCAGTCAGACACAAATGTAGCGACACTGTCATCGCTTTGCTGTCACAGGGTCCCCACTTTGGCACGAGTACCCAAGGAGACCAGACATATCTAGACAGTTGCCACAGCAATGGGTTAGTTATTCCACAGAATATTCATAAATCAGCTTGTCTACTAAAAGTGATGGGTTTTGTAGTTCCGCATAAGCCAAATAAGGAAAATCCTGGAAAGCGGAGACAGTTGGTGACGTTAGGGCCAGGCTAATTTGCACCAGTTTTGGTGTGAATGGGTGCTACTAACCTACAAGACAAAGGGATGCTGGTACGCAGTGGGATTTAATAAGGGAAAACAAAGGCACACAGCGGGCTGCTTATTCATACTACTCTCTCCTTTTCTACCTTATAGTCATTTATAAGGACACTGAGTAACGTTTTTCAATAGGTCACTCATGAGGATATCAGTGAATTGTTAAAATTTAGGTACTTTTGTTTACGAATGTGTCTATAATAAAACAAGAACACACGTTGGCTTGAAAATATGTTCATCTCATATTGAAAAAATTTTATTTTTTATTGTCGATCTGAGGGACATATTTCCTGATATCTTCACTCCGATGATGCCACTTCCAGTGTTTTCCCACTGTCTTGACACGTGTTGTCAAAATGGCAAACCAGTTTAAAATTATAGTTCTTTTAACTTGCATATTTTTATTTTTTGGCAATGTGTCCATATAATAAAGAACATTACATGGTCAAACAAAGATATGAAGTTTTATCTTTTCCTGTTGAAAAATATATCACTTGTTTGCACTACTCATTCATGAAATATACATTCATCACTCAAAGATAAACTTCATACCTTTGCATGACTGTATTATCCTCTGTATATTATATAGACAGGTGTTTTTCTTGGAAATACACCAGTCGTATTTTTCATAAGAACTACATCTGGGATATTTAGCAACATTTTCCAATATCCTCACTAGCATGTTTACGTCTATAGAATATAAAAGGAAATTACACATTGGCTTGAAGAGAAGCTCATGTTGAAAAACTCATCCTGTACCAGTGTAACATTTTCCAATATATTCACTCGTATATCAATGACGACTTCCAGTGATGTCAAGCTGACATGACGTGTTGTCAAAATGAATTAGTTCAAAATGAAAATTCTTTTGATTACCTTGTATATTTTTGTGGATATATTGAGAACATTACATGCTAGCATTAAGATATCTTCTGTTGAAAGATTTCATTTGCTTGTTGCATTCACTTTTGAAACAGTTACCCCTCCAAGATAAACTTCATAACTTCACACCACCTTGTAATAGCCGCTCTTTCACACATACACAAACTCATTTCTAACGGACAATAACTTGTATATTCCTACTTGAATCCAAGTTCGCAGGGACTTGTATGGTAGGTGCTCTACATAGTCTAAGAAAAAAAATTGACAAAAAAAAAAAAGCCCTTTCATTTAAACAAAGAAAAACTTAGTGTTATTGAATCTTTAGGAAAGAGGAGTTGATACTTTTGTTTCTTGGTAACAAGACAAACCGTTCTTGTTTGAGTCATTAACTTTGAGAGGAAAAAAAAAAAAAAGAGGCTGGTAAGGGACAACCGTTTATAGTCGCTATAAAATAAAACAGGACCTTACTTGAATTGCAGATTTTCCACTAAACGCAACTATAAACAGTTAAAGTGTGACATTCATTAATACACAAGTTGCAATTACTGAGGTACACAAGGAAGAACACACTTAAGGCTATGCTGCTCTTAAAAGATAACTTGTGCCTTGCATCAGTCCACATCACACCACCCTGCTGGAATTTTCTTTATACCACAATACATTTGAATGCTCAAATCTGACTGGCCAGGTGGTTTATTTTTTTAATACAACCCCACAACTCCGTCATTCCTGCTGTAACATGAACGATGGGGTAATGTGGTTATTCAAATGTTTGCTTCTGTGTTGTTTCTACAGTAACCGCGCCTTTTAAAAAGATGTTGGTAACTTTGAGACATTTAACACGTGTGGAGTTTCAGTTCTAAGCGTTTGTAAACCCCTTTTTAAAAAAACCTTGTGATGTCAATATTCTAGAGACACAGCTTAAAATGGCTTTTCAATGAAAAACACCAGCTCAATCATTTGGTTAATTTATTGAAATAAAGTGAACCACCAAGACAGGACATTCAAGGTGGACCGTATGGTGATATGAACAGGCTACACAGTTATGCCACTTAAACAGCAAACATTTTATAATACATGGGATAATGAACAGTTGCTATAGTTGTATTAAGGTCACGTTATAGAGCTGGCAGATAACTGGTATAACCCAAACATTGCTTAAGGTTACACTGAAAAACCTGACTCATGGCTCATTTTGAGTGCTTTTTAGCAACAAGGATTGTTGATATTGTGGGTATAATTTCTAGGCTTTTTTTTTTTTTTTTAAGCTGACTGATAAGTGCATCCAGGGTGCCAGTGGTTTTTTTTGTAAAATACATGGGCACAAAAGGATAACACATTTGAGAAGTAGTAGCAGGAACAGTTGTAGTTGGTACACTTGCTGGAAAAGTCCAAGAATAGCCAAGATGAGTTGGTTTATACTCGTAACACACCGGGCTAAATAGGGAAGACGTCTAATTGAAAGGATACAGAGACTTAACAGTTACTGGCCATGATTGACCAGTCACCGTCATTGAAACGGTTGTTTTGTTATTGGAGCAGGTTTATTTGCAGCACTAGTAGAGACTTTTGCAGGAAAAGTGAAAGGATATCCAAAATAATCTGAGGGCCTATGATGGCAATGCATGCGGCCAAACGGATAATACATCTGATTGAAAGGATACACCAACCGCTGAGGGTCATTGGCAACACTAGTTGGGGTTGTGGCAGTTGTTGCCATTGTTCCAGTTGTTGGAGCAGTTTTAGTTAGGGCGATAGTAGGTGCTATTGCAGGAAAGGTCCAAGGACAGCCGTAAAGCATGGGTTTATGATGGTATGGCATGGGGCCAAATGGATAATACATCTGATTGAAAGAATACACAGACTTCCAAGGGTCATCAGTGACACGAGTTGGGGTTGAGGCAGTTGTTACCATCATAGTGGTCGGAGCAGTTGTAGTAGTGGGTGCTTTTGCAGGAAGAGCCCAGCGATAGCCATAAGGAACGGGTTTATGATGGTATGGCATGGGACCATATGGATAATGCATCCGATTGAAAGAATACAGAGACTTTCGAGGGTCAACACCACTAGTTAGGGTTGCCATTGTAGTGGTTGGAGCAGTGGGTGCTTTTGCAGGAAAAGCCCAAGGATAGCCATAAGGAATGGGTTTACGATAGTATGGCATGGGACCAAATGGATAATGCATCCGATTGAAAGAATACAGAGACTTTCGAGGGTCAACACTAGTTAGGGTTGTTGCTGTTGTGGTAGGAGCAGTTGTGTGCGCTTTTACAGGAAAAGCCCAAGGATTGCTATAATGAACGGGGTTACGATGGTATGACATTGGACCAAATGGATAATACATCTGATTGAAAGGATAAACAGATTTCTGAGGGTCATTGGCAACATTAGTGCGGGTTGTTTCTGTTGTGGTTGGAGCAGTTTTAGGCAATCTTGTAGGAAAACCCCAAGGATGTCCATAAGGAATGGGCTTACGATGGTACAACATTGGACCAAATGGATAATACATCCGATTGAAAGGATAAACAGACTTCTGAGGGTCATTGGCAACATTAGTGCGGGTTGTTTCTGTTGTGGTTGGAGCAGTTTTAGGCACTTTTGTAGGAAAACCCCAAGGATGTCCATAAGAAATGGGCTTACGATGGTATGACCTTGGACCAAATGGATAATGCATCTGATTGGAAGAATACACAGATTGTTGGGGGTTATTAGCAACAATAGTGGATACTGTGGCAGTTGTTGGAGCAGTTTTAATTTTACTAGGGGTTACACCAGGCTCATGGTAAGACACAATTCTAACATGACCATAGGGATGAGGATCTTGGGAATCAGGGCAGGAAAGGGTAACTTCCTTATTGCCATACTGTACGGACAGAAACTTTTCAGGACCCTGGGGAAAGATAGATATTTTTAGAGCATACAGACAAAAGATTATGCAAATTTGAAGTTGCCAGGAATAACTACCCTAATTTGCCAGCAGCTGCTTTGGTATGGTGCAGTGATCACTATTCCATCAGTCTCAGACTCTGTAGTGATACCACATGTCCTGCTTGCTGGTATGAAGGGGTCCCATTTGCCATTCACTACAACAAAGCAATAACCAAGTACACTGAAATTGCACGAACATCAGTATCCAGTGCTAGAGGGCTACAGTGCCACCAAGTTGCATTCAATTTATCAGCCAAATGCCAAGCCAACTGCTACTATGTTTTAGAGCAAAAGCAATCCCTTGATGTTGTAGCCATCCAGGACCAAATAAAAAAAAAAAATAAAAAAAAAAAACCCCGACACTAGACAGGAAGAAAGCTCACCCTTTAGTTTAAGAACATCTGCAGACTTGCAGCTTATCTTTGTCACCATACCAGATGCAAGGCAAGAGACAGTAGGGAAAGCATCTTCAGCCAAAGGACAAGACATATTCATGGACATTCCCCACAGATGCAGTAGCAGAGCATAATCTCCCTGCAAGTCAATTTTAAGAAGGTTATTTGATCCTACGGTAGGTCTTAACATTGATGCCCAACACCAGTTGGAGAGTTCTGTGCAATTTGGTGATTTCCCTGCTCAAAGGCACTATATTCAATGTTCATGTTTAGTAGGTGTGTTAGAGCAGGGAAGTCACTAAAACATGCTGAGCATCCATCCATCTATAGCACTTTTGGGGAAGAAAAAAAAAAAAAAAGCCAGCTCAAGGCATAGGGACAGTTACGCTGGTTCCACATGGTATAATCAGCCATATGCAGACAAAAGTCTATGCAGTACATTTTGCTAAATTGGGTACAGTAGATATTCACTATAAAATTAGTTCTGTACATCATTTTGAATAGAGTTCCAAAAATATCAATAAATGGCTACAAATCAATTTTCTGTCAGCAGTGTTAAAATATTTAGCAAGAACTACTATACACTGCATCATTACTACATGTACACTATCATAATAGCATCCCTTACACTCAGTCCATACCAAAGCACATACCTGTTGGGTAACATAACAGCCATCATAACGTGCAGTAATGACAGCATCTGTGGGACCTTTAGTTACTGAGAGACCACAGTTAGCAGGTATCTCCATCAGTGGGACTGGATCATTACCTGAGAAAAATCCTGTAAGTTTTCAAGATCCCATCTGTGTGCTATTATGCAGTTTTTTTTTAACTGTGATTATACAGGAGAGATAATTTGATAAATCAAAATGTTCAACAACCAGGTCAGGATAACTACCTCCATCAATCATGAAGTCAGACATAACATTTCCTTCAACATGCAGGGTCATGGCATCACCACCACAATACACAGTGGGGTTCAATTGCCTCAGCTTTGATGCCACCATCTCATGCCATACTAAAATGTAGAGTTTACAAAAAGTTACTTTTTATATATAAAACACAAATGCAAGATTCTATAGGACTGCCTGCCCATTATTACCTGTTGAAGCAGGTTGATCAGATTGGTATCCTTCAGTATCCTCAAACACAGCTTGTAGTTTTGTACCATTACTTTCCTTATTTTCATTGGAGATGAGCTTTGTACTTCGCCCAATAACTAACTTCCCAAATTTCCTGGCTATATTAGACATTTCAGTGGTAGTATTTGCTTTTGGAACTATCTCTAGGCAAAATGAACCCAGAGTTACATACACTGCAATAAGAAAATTGGCTTGCCACATCATGTTAAATTAACTTGGATGTGGACAGACTATAATAAACCAAACAATACTACACAACACCTTAGTTCTTTAGTGGCATGGATCGTAAAAACTTCCATGCTGTTTCATTTAAGTTTTTTTTTTTTTGAATCCTTATTTATTGGCTCACCAATGAACTCAGTCAATCACAGTGTCCTACAGGTGTGGTAAATTAGTGTGCTTGTTCCTTCTTAATGGGATAGGCTATGATTGATTGTGGAAAGATGGGTTTTAAAACGATCAAATCATTTAGAATTAGCATTTGTAATGCCAGAACTAAAGCTTTAAGAATAGACACATGATAGGTGGTTTACCAGTATAGACTACTGAAATTATTGTAAGATTCTTAGCTTTATAATTTCTAGAAGTGACAAAATTGGAGAAGTAATCACAGGCTCAATTTACAACTCAGTATTGGCAAGTCTTCAGACACAAACATCACACAGAAAAAAAAAATAAATAAACGAGGTTTAGTTTTGCTTGGGGTTCAATGTCTCAGGGAATAAAGGGGAATGGGAGAGCTGATACAAAGCTAAGCAAAGAGTAAGTAATGATAGAATTGACATTGAAATACAAAGTAAAGCAGACAATAATAATTAATAATAATAATAATAATAATAAAAACTCATATGGAATGTAATGAGGAAAGTGCAGAGTTGGGAAGATGAGATGGAAAAGGTTGGGCAAGGAAACTTAAAAGGGAGGAATAGAAGGGAAGAAGTTATGTTCACTAGTTTGTGAGTTGGCCACTCTTGATTAAAATTCAATGCTTAAAATGATTGGGAAACATAATCCAGGGAGGTGTGATGGATGCCATACACTTGAGTCAGTGGAATGTATTATTGTAATGCAGACAGTCCAAGAGTAAGAGAGAGACCTTGAAACACATTTTAAGAATAATAGGTGTCAAGCAGTCAACTTCATCATGAACTACAAAGGACTAGCACAGCAGTTCAAGTATTTCTTGACCTCTGTATCCACACCCCAGTTAAGAAGCTGGCAGAAATATACTGCCTCAATTCAAAGAAGTCACTTGGGGTTCATTGCTCCATTCAGTGTTCTTTCTTAACTTGTTTGTTCTTTAATTAACAAGCGTTACCAACAACTATTCTGAATTACAACAGTACATAAGTTTGGGTGTGAATTAATAATAATAATAATTATTCTTGATTGTTTGATTATTAGCATTACCTCTATTTTGGCAGTGTTCATACATACCAGTACTTGTGAATTCCTGATGATAAGGAAAAGATATCATCTGTGCATGCTAATTAATATATTTAGCCAAAAAATGCTTCATGAGTTGGATGTTTTACATAGTGCAACAGGTGGTGTGATAATGAGTGCATCAAGAGGCACCTCACTACCATGAAGAGCATTAAGTGTGCGTACTAAAACTGTTGTTTTGCATAAAGAATGAATTAAAAAAAAAATTCCAGATGTTAAATCTGTTTGTTCTGGGCACATGGGCTACTGATTTGTTCACCTTTATTGTGGGCTATGCAGGGACATAATTGAATAAAGAACTTATTTTTTCTTCTTTACCTTGGATTAAACAGCAACAAATCTCAATATGTACAATCACAGGGGG
>JAOANJ010000020.1:5563411-5574444 GCA_026413345.1 Ariopsis seemanni
GAGAAATACAAAGGCCTACAGAGCACAAAGAGGGCATTAGAAATAATCTTATTACTTTTTTATTAAGATTACCGATTTAACTTTTTACCCAATTAGCATAATACTAATTTAATCTCAATTTGCATTTATTAATTTTTCAAAGTTTGTATTCAGTATATAACCATCTACGTGCCTGCCAATTTCCATGTAATTTTTTTTTTTTTTTGGGGGTGGAGGGCAGACAGACTTGATCTCATTTGTTAATGAGGCCCATTTGGGACCACGTGAGCCTAATACAGAATATTAGGACAGTTTTCAAAAAATTAAGCCATTTTTCCAATCTTTTTGTAATATCTCAAGTATGTTGCTCTGCATTCATTTCTGAATTTTCACCTGAAGCGCCCATTAAACAGGCACTTAAAGTAACCCTTCCCTGACCCGATCTGTGGGGTGAATCATTTCATCCTAAACACACTGCCAGAGTTAGAAACTAACTCAAATCTTCTTTATATATTTATGGGTTGGAGAAGTGGTGTACCCATGGTGACGGTGTGTGCTCAAGATTTTTAGCTGAGCTCAGCTACAAGGAGAGCAAACATCTGGATAAGCAGCCATGCAAAAAGAGAAGTGACTCAAAAGCACAGTGATAAACAGTTCTCTCTCTTCTGCTCCATGCCATCTTCAGTAACGAGAGACACAAACACACTCAGGCCAAGATTCAGCTTCCTTCCTCAAAGCCACTTGCTCCTCCTCCCTCAATGCTCTTCGGGAGCTGTTTACACCGCAACCTTGAGGTCTCTCTTGGTCATGAAAAAGACAAAGTGAAGAGAAGACGTCTCTATAGCAGTTCAGCTCTGATGCCGATTCCTCTTTGTATTTTCTGCTGAAGCCACAAGTTCCCGTTTCGCTTCCCATCAGGAAGGGTGTTTCTTTTAGGACTTGGAAGCACGGCCTCTTGCTGGGTTAGAGGGAGTGCACTTCCTCTAAAGGGATGCGTTAGAGGGAGCATGGGTGAGGCATGGCTTTAGGACAGTTTCCACTTACTGTCAGGTTACAGGAAGTGGAACAGTTGAACACAGCATTGCAAACCAGGAGAGGAAAAAGGACCCCGCGCCCCCTTTTACACTCCATTTCCTTTTCTATTTTTTAACCCCCACTTGTATCCCCTTTCTCCCGCTGTTTCTCCACCCACATGTCCCAGAATTCTCAGAGATCACATGACTGTGCAACTCTTGGCTTTGTCCTTGCGGAAGTCCGTTGCCACGGCAGCCAGGTCAGGCCTACCAGGCATGTGTGAAATGCGTTTGGCCGAGCGCGTGGACTTGTTGCGTTTGACAGTTTTGTTGTTCTTGTTGACACAGGCGAGCGTCGCCACATGGAAAATGTCCCGCACGCTGTTCTCCGACTGCAGCGCCGAACACTCGATGTATGGAGCAGAGATCTGTTTCGCCATCGCAGAACCCTGAGAGAGAAAGAAAATGTTTATTATTTCGCCATCCAAATATTTTGTTCATCTTATGTGACTTTAGAAGAGAGGAGAGGGGGAGGAGTTAAATCAGTGTGTATTCCGTTATAGCCAGTCACAAAAACATCCAAAAGTGCACGATACTCTACTAAATACAATTAACTTTTTAGTACAACAGTGTGGTTTGAGATTCTTGTTAATGCCCTTTTTATTCAAAACACTGATTTTCCCCTCAACTATTTACACAAAGATACTATTTTGAGCATTTTAGCCTCGTCAGGATATAAAAACTATACAGCCAGCAGGTAAAGATTGATTCATTTTGATATTGTTGATGGCCGAGCATTTGATCTGGGATCAACTGTCTCATTTGGCTCGAAACACTCAATTTCACACACAGCTTTCATCAGATACCCTAGTCATAATCTTTAAGATCATAATTACTTTCAAAATGACTTTCATTATAAACCAGAATGAGATGATCATGGAATTAAGGATGCAGATGGAAACATGCTTTCTTTCTCTCTGTGTTATGTTCACTGCTGCAGTGTTTATATTGGAACTTGCATCAGTGTTGGGGTCTCACCTGATCATACGATACTGGCATCTGTCTGTGATTGGATAGCTCCACTAACGTGCTGAGGTCGGTTCTCAGGTCCGACTTGCAGCCGACGAGCAGCATCTTCGTGTTGGGGCAGAACTCCTGGATCTCCCCTTTCCACTAACAGAGGAGAGAACAAAGCAAAACCATAAGCTCCATGGAAGCCAGAAAACCTACGGAGAACCGAAGGAACGGCTTTAAGAGCATTTTCCCAGAGCTTCATTACAATTTATTTGAACCCTCTCTTGCTAGATTGTACACGCTCCCACTTCTCAGTAGGTAGTTTAAATCCTTCTCTGGGTCTATTTCTTGATCTCTCTGCTTTCAGGCTCACAAGTGATCCACATTCTTTTCCACAACAGGCTGGTGTGTGTGTGTGAGAGAGCGCAAGTAAACCAGAGGGTTTAAATCTCCGATAATGCAATGCTGCAGCATTTATCTCGACTGTGGTCGCCAGGATCCGGTTCACTAGGACACACACAGCCGATTGTTCCCTCAGGAACATGAGCACCTTCCTTGTTCCCTTTCCCATGATCCTTTGGCACTGCCATGTTGCTCAGACCTGGGATCAGTTTCTTCTTCTCATAGTATAACTTCAGGAGAAATCTGTGGTCAGCTTTTAACCCTCTTGACTGCAGTGGAATGCCTTAGAAAGCCACTTCAATATTCGTTAGCTGCCATGTGAACAAGAATATACACATCGAGGACTTCGGATGTGAATTAGACTCGTTGCGTACTTGCCGGCTGAACTAAAAGCCACACCCCGATTTCAACCCTCTCCCATTTCTCTCCCAGAGCTCTGAGGGGTTAAGGGAAAAAATGCATTACTTGTTGACACCATAAATTCTCAAATAAGTCAGTGAAGAGACATTTCATTGTGTCGGGGTCTGCTTCCCACATCCCACCCTGGGTATTTTACTGGGATTGGGCGTCCTCTGTGGGATGGGAAGCGGTTTTAAACTGCAGAGTCTTTTTGCAGCAACACTTTTCCCAGCAGTCAGGGTGCTTTCTAACATTCCAGAACACTCGCGTTGTGTTCAGATAAAATGGAGTGAAGCCAATGCACCTAACAAAATCAGAGTAAATAAAGCAGACCCATCTCATTATCTGAATGACCTCTTGCGTTCTCGGTCTTCACTAAACAATGTTCAATTGAAAATGACGCACACCTTTTTAAGAACACTGTCCAGTGTCTCTGGGCGACTGATGTCAAAGCAGATGATGACGGCGTCCGAGTCGGGGTAGGACAGTGGCCTCACGTTATCGTAGTATGGGGAGCCTGGAACACAAAGAAAAACAAAAGTTGAGCCAACACGTGTATAAAAACACTCAGGAATTAAAATCCGATTAGAACTGGGACTGGAGCGTATACGATGTTAAGACGGAGGAGGAAAATGCTGCTTTTTAAAAAACATCCTATTCTGTTATAAAACGTATGTGCTGCGAATGCACTGCGTTGGATTTAGCATACACAATATCCAAAATGAAGGCGGCTCAGGTTTATGTTTAATAAAATGACAGTTTAATGAAATATTGGCTGCAGTCTATTAAAATCCTTTGGGTGCAGGGGTTCTCCGTTTCCCACACGTACAGCTCTCAGCCAGGAATCTGAGGCATTTCGTTTGTGTCCACTGGGACACGTGGGAGGTCTTTTCTGAACACACACGGTGGGGGAAGCGGACAAGTCGTGTGATCAATACGAGGTCTGAAAGGGAAGCCACTTTACCCTCGTCTCAGCTGCAGAAGCCCCACCCACAGGATACAGACTGATCATCTTTTGTACACTTTTCTAGCCGCAACCTTCAGGATCTTGAAGGCTGAAATCTGATAGGTTCTCTGCCCACCTTCCGTAGGAGATCATTTTGTTTGAAATGGTGAGTAAACGAACTAGTGACCATAGAGATCATAGCAAAGAGGAAAGGAACAAACCAAAAACCACAAGCATTGGCCCCGTAAACATTTCCCAAAGTCCTTCTAATCTCTGTAAACACCAGGCAGAGAGAGATAAAGAGTCTCCTAGCGTCTACAAACAGGAGTCAGGAAACCTTATGATCATCTTTTGGGTGATCCTCTGAGGAAAGCACCTTAAAAACACTCCAAACTCCCCTTGTAGGAAGGGTTTGGTTAATATTTTGTTAGTGTACAATCAACATACTCAACTCTGTAGGAGGTGGTGTAAGCAGGTCTCGGTTTAGGTATGTGCAGTGCACGTTTACGTTAGATATACATTAATGTATGACCTTTCGACGACTTGCCGGTGTAGAGGAAATCCCTTAGCTTCCAACGCTTAATGAGATGCTGCAGTGACTCCGGTTACAACTAGCCTCAGGACATTTCCTTCTACTCACACATATGCACAGCTGTACACAAGACCATATATATCCATCTTGCTCACCCATGGAACCCTCCTCATCCTCCTGCTCTCAGTTTTCATTCTGTGGAATGTCCAGCTGCTTCGTCCATGTACAATATTTTACACTCACGTGTGCATTTAAAAAAAAAAAAAACCCCGGCAAATCATGTGCATGTCGCACACCCGTGGCAAATCATGCATTTCCATCATCAGACATTTCAAAAGATTTAAACACAGTCTGAACATCTTTTGTCTTGAAAGGAAATGTATGCTTCACACGCTGAGATTTGTATGAAACATGGCCAAAAAGAAAGAAAAGAACGTGTTGGAATGCCACACAGTTATGCAGGAGCTGCTCCAATCCGATTTCCGATCAGGATAACGAGGTATGAATCCTCTCAACGGAAATAAGCGTTCATATGACTCCCTGGTTGCCATTCCCAAGCTTTATTTTCACAATGGGCGCTTTGTAGGAACCTTTCGTCTGTGGAATGTAAGGCATGAGTGTCTGGATCAGACTGAGGGACCTCGCCTGTTCCTGGCATCTCTGAGCTCCAGTCTGCGTACCTAAGATTAGGTTTGTGTGTGGATATGTACACATTATACCTGCCTACTCTTAATAGCAGCTTACAAAAGTAAACGTCGGGTCATTTCAGAGTACTTGGTAGCAGGGCACGTGATATTTGTTGACCTGCAAATGCTTGATTGATCAAAAACATCTCATTGTGAAGGATGTTTTGGCCAAAGTGCTACTGCTTACATCAGCTCTCAAGACAGCTGCCTTTCATTACCTGGTCTCTCTGGGCAAAACAGCACTCACTCAAATCATCCTTAATAAAACAAAGTCCCCATCATAGGATATTGAAGTTCAGGTCTACAGTAATCACCGCTTCATGAGAGCCATCAGGATGATCATTTAAGCACTTCAACACGCTTCTGAAAAGGCAGCAAACCAAACAGCCATTATTAAGAGCGTTTGGCAGCATGTGCAGTCAAGCCAAATGGCTGCGTTTACAGCCCTAATGAGTACCATACTGCATGCTTGAGCTCATTATCTGACCCTCAGATAACACAAAGACAAAAGGCACCTCAGTACATGAACCAGCAGGATGTGTGCACGCGTACACGTATTGATTAGTGCTGCTGGTGGACAGGCACTCTTCAAAGCCTGGATGTTTAGCCCCTGGTCTTTTTGACTGTCAGGGTTGGCTCCCTTCATCAATAAGAGGCTTGTTGATCTAGATAGAAGAAACCCAGACGGGCAAAGACAGGAGAGACTGACCATTAGACCTGCAGACAGAATTCAGAAACGTGCAAAAGGTGCCGATTTCAGTCTCTTGCCTCAGACAGGAATAAAACGCACATAAACCCGTCTTCTACATGGAGGATCCACAGTTTAGGCGTCACTGCCTTGACTTATGACTCAGGCCCTGATCGTGGAGGTCTTTGGAAAAATTTTGTACAAGCCGCCTGGACAGAATGCGAAAGGATCACTACTGGCCTGCTAAATGGGGAAGATACCAGAAGTCTGGTCTTCCGACTTCTCAAATGACACAAAAAGGGTTACACCAAGACAAGCACAGCCTGGACTGCTGGACTCCAGATCAGCACACAATGGAAATTTAAGTCAAAGAACTGAATGAGACCAGGCATGAATTGGTGTAAATGGTTGTTGGTACCAAGCAACAGCCCAATTCAGCCACTTCATTTATTAGATCAGGAAGTGTCTTGTGTGACAACAAAACTGCAGTCATGAGAACAACCAGAAGACAAAAAAAAAAAAAGTTATTTAAAACCAAACAGCTGTTCTTTATCCAGGCCTGCTTCACAGCAATTAAAAATAAAAATGCTAATGAGGCCTATTAATGCTGACAAAACCATTTTATACCATAGTACTGTTGAGTTCTTTAATGCAATTGGTCAGAAGGTGCTGATTAATGTTCTAACATGACTTTCTTTGCGCTTTTTAGTTTCTCAACATGACAAGCTGTGGAAGGTGGGGGAAGCTGGTGAGGGAATGTCCATTTACTGTTGCGATAATGCAAGTAATAAACAGGAGAACTTGTTCCCAAACATGTTCTGCTGAAATATAAAAGGGTTAAAAATTAAAAAAAAAGTGTTTGAGATAAGACCATCAAAAAAAAAAAAAAGTGATATAGTGTGAGAGTAGTCTGTCCAGCCATTATCTACAACACTTTACCTGTCAGGGTCTTGGGGGAAACTGGAGCTAATCCACATGGAAGGAAACGAAGTCTCATGACGTATAAATATAATAAAAGTAATTTACAATTTGTTTGCTGTTCCCTCAATACAGACTCGTTGAAGGCAAGACTTAAATAAACTTCCTCATCCCAATTTAAACCACAATCATTTCACAAATACAGCCCGGAATTGTGTAACCCTGCAACTTTGTACTCTCCAGCAACACATTTACAAGTGTGTGCACACGCGTGTCTGCCACCCATCCTGTCTCACAGCTTCTCTTTCTGGTTCCACCTTTAGCTCCCTCACGCTGTATTAACACCACACTCATGATGTGAAAGGTACACGGATACGTGGCAGACGTAGACGGGGCATTAATTTCAAGGCTTGGCCTTGAAAACTCGTGTACGCACACGAAGTTGTACGGTGAGTCAAACTGCAATCCTGCAGAAATTTCCCAGAGCACTTCATGCCAAATTCCAGCCTTTCCTTCGTTGGAAGAGAAACAGATCAGCAGGAACGAGGTAATTGCTTACAGACCACTGGATCAAGCACACTACTCAAACCCAGACACACAGACAGGCGCCTCCCAGGTAGTGCAACATTTCCACAAATAAATCACCATGCTCCTGGAATGCAGTTTCCAATGCTGCGCTTTAAAAGAGAAGTCCCATCACTGCTTAGTGGATTTTGAGGTAAGCAGAAGTGATTCTCAGGAGACGGTGCAGCTCTTTTCACATGAGCTCAGAAGTGACGGTGCTGCGGTTTCGCTCTCTCCACACTCCCTAATAAGCATGTCAGTACAATTTCTCAGCGTTTCCATACAAAGGGTGTGGTGGGGTTTGTGTGTGTTTTGTGTTAGCACAGTGGGTGCGGGATCAGCTGTTCCTGCTTCTGTGTAACGGTTCTAAAAAATGTCCAAGAAGCACTGGATGTTCGTGTACAAAGTCATGTGATTTAAAAAGTTATTCGTTACAGAGTCTGAGATGCTCCTGATAAAATCTCAGCCAAATTCTATAACAGACCGTGTCAGATTGTACACTTGAGATTCTCCAACTGTTAAAGACAGACGAGCATGTCCTCAATCATGATCAGGGCTCGTATGGAAAGCATGCGCACAAAAAAAAAAAAAAAAAAACCAGTGAGCTTGTCATATCATTTAGGCTTCACCCCAAAGTTTCATGTCTTGGTCACAACGGCACCAAATCAGCTTCAGGCGAGCACGTCATATGTTCCACTCTGTAATGATCGGCCAAAGAAACTCTTCCTCGACATGCAAGTCAGCACTGAGGGCCCGTATTCACACCTCGGACAAGTCAAGACAAGCTGAGGTTCAGAGATAATCAGGATCAATCCCTAAATGCTTCATAGCAAGATGCCTTGAAAAACAGATACAAGGCTTGCCATGATAACTAAAATGACGAAATCGATAAAAAAGGTAAACCAAATTTGGAAAAGGCTAAAAGAGACACTAGTAGGTAATAGATTTGCATAAAGCAAAACGGTGACAGTTACACACACGCTCGTCACAGTTTACTACCGGCACGGTGGTGTAGTGGTTAGCACTGTCGCCTCACAGCAATAAGTTCTGGGTTTGAGCCCCGTAGCCGGCGAGGGCCTTTCTGTGTGGAGTTTGCATGTTCTCCCCGTGTCTGCATGGGTTTCCTCCGGTTTCCCCCAGTCCAAACACATGCAATTAGGTTAACATGGGGCGGCCTTGGGCTGAAGTGCCCTTGAGCAAGGTACTGAACCCCTGACTGCTCCCCGGGCACTGTAGTGTGGCTGCCCACTGCTTCAGATGGGTTAAATGCAGAGGATGAATTTCACTGTGCTTGAGGTGTGCATGTGACAAATAAAAGGTTTCTTTTTTTTTTTAAACAAGATGAGAAATTAACCCGCTGGTGTCTGTACACCCTTTACATGCACACTGATTCCACCATTATTCCAAACATGATGGTATTCAGAATCTGACCATTCATGTAAGCAGCATATCCCAAGTTTTGCCTTATTCCGAAGTTAGCATTTTCCATGCAGGACATGCCGGGATTATTCCAATTTCAGGTGCTTTCTTCAGACGTGTACACAGCGCATTTGGAATATGCGTCTCAATTGGGTTTTTAACAATTAGTTTTTGCAACACATAGCTTCTTGCCTTGTACGCAAGCCAACTCGACAATCGGAGAACGCAGAGATACATGCAAAATGGGAATATTAGTGGAACGTCATCCATTTTTATTAGCCAGGTAAACAGCGCAGTAAGAACATTATCCAGCAATTCATTAAAGCTTTGCACAAAAGCGAAGCAATTTCACAAACGAAATTTAGTCATGAACGGTCCAAGTGATGTTACGTGATTAAGTCAGGTTAACACTTTCTGAAAGTTAGCATTTCCATTTGCTTCTCATGCAAGGTCACATGACGCAAAAAAAAAAAAACAGGTTTCCATTTAAATTTGATACGATTATAGATCATTATATTTGAGAGAGTCTCCCCCCCACATTCCTAGTCACTCTCTGCACACCGTCATCAGCAACCAGAGGAGCCTGTTCAGTGACAGAACGCTCCATCCCAAGTGCAGGACGAACAGACTCAAAACCTCCTTTGTCCCTCACGCCATCAGACTGTACAACTCCTCTCTGGGGGGGAACAGGACGACAGAGGACAGGAAGGATGTTCTCTTGCAATATGTGCAATACAAAAATGTGCAATACCTCTCCTGCTGGACTTTTTTTCATATTTGTATACGTTAACACTTAATTTATCTAAAATTTCTTTATTCCCTATTCTCTGTTTATTCTGTAATGACGCTGCTGGAATTTTAATTTCCCTGACGGAACCCTCCCAAAGCTCCATCCATCCGCTCCTAAAGTCACATTTCTATTACTTTTTATTCACAATTTAATGTCATAACAAATACTCACCACTTTTTCAGAATAAGAGCAAAAACTGGAATATTTTGTGCATGTAAACATAAACAGCCTCCAGTGAGTCTGGTTGTACTTGTTTAATGCAAACTGCTTGAGGGGCTTAAGTATTGGCACCCCTTTCTTTCTGGAAGGTTCATTTTTAAAAATAAAAAAAATGTTAAGGAGTGCGAGTTGTAAAAAGCTTTAAAAGAACAGAAATTCATTTTAAAATAGCCAAGTAGTTCATTAGTGTGTGTGTGTGTTACAGGTCACACATGAGCCCTTACCTGAAGTGTCCCACAGACTGAGCTCAATCCTCTGAGTGTCAATCTCAAAACTGGCTGTGTAATTCTCAAACACAGTGGGAACATAATTCTACACATGAAGAAAGATATTAACAATTAACAACAACAACGCTCGACGCCATTTTAAACGTTATACTTTCAAAAAGAGGTGTTAAAACCCTCCATTCACTCACCTCAGGGAAACAGTCCTTAGCAAAAACATGAAGTAAAGCTGTTTTCCCACACTGACTGTCTCCCACCACCACTATCTTACACTTAACGTTCTGACTCGCGTCCATTCCTGGCTGAAAGGACGATTTCTGGCACGACCTTCTTTCCTTCATTTGTTAATTTTAAATAATTTAAAAAAAATATATCTGCAGAATCACCTCAGGAATATTTGACTCTCCTCCAGCGACACTGACTCTCTCAAACTCTTCTCTGAACTCAGGCTCTGACAGGCGCGCCGGCTTTTTATACCCGGCTCGCAACCAATCACAGAGCTTGGACGCAGTCCTGTCCCCGCCCCCTCGCCGACTGCGTGCTGCGCGTGGACGGAGGTGTTTTCACGACAGCACAGGAGTGAGTATGGGAAGTGGAAAGTATGGAAAGCCAAAAGTGACAAAACACGTGCAACATTTTCTCAAAGCTTTTGTGGTCATCATTCAGGTTTATTTCTTCCACAAGTTCTAAAAACTTCTCCTTAATTGTAAAATGCTGTCATTTAGCTCCAAACAGCGACTTTTTTCAGGCCAGGTTTGTCTAACCACCCTATTTATCATATCTGACCCATATGTCTGCTGAAAATCCAGTTTAGTCCAGCCAGCTATGAGCTGCCAAAACACAGGCCATCTGGTCATTGGGTATGGCTGGTATTGGGGGGTGGTGTTGGGACACCACCACCAGTTGATGAACTATGATTACTAATGCTACATTATCAATGCAATTTTAAGGACAATAACAGAACAGCAAAATCTGAAACTGATCAGTTTAGACAAGTAATAATGAAGCTGGAAGATAGCTTACCGTCTGGCAACGCTGCCTGGCCACCTCGCCCGTTTTTTGTGTTTTGGCAAGCTGAAATTTTATTCATCATACTCTGGTTGCGGCGGCACAGTGGTGTAGCGGTTAGCGCTGTCGCCTCACAGCAAGAAGGTCCGGGTTCAAGCCCCGTGGCCGACGAGGGCCTTTCTGTGCGGAGTTTGCATGTTCTCCCCGTGTCCGCGTGGGTTTCCTCCGGGTG
>JAOANJ010000020.1:5614030-5631661 GCA_026413345.1 Ariopsis seemanni
TATTTTTGTCTCATTTGTTTAACTGGGTTCTCTTTATCTACTTTTAGGACTTGTGTGAAAATCTGATGTTTTAGGTTGTATTTATGCAGAAATATAGAAAATTTTAAAGGGCTCACAAACTTTCATGCACCACTGTAAGTGAAAGCAGCACAAGATGTCAAGACCACATCAGTGCGAAGAATCATTCACCGTCTGCTCGGCGGTGGTCGTCTGGTGCTCCCTTTCCACGGAGGACAGAGTAGAAGTGCGTGTTAAATTATGCCTAGCACTAGACGTAGGTTCTCGCTGTTCTAAACAAACTTTTCCGTGCTTGTGCACATACATTTGGGTATCTAGAACGTTTTGTGCTGCTGATTTCAGAAAATGCGTTCTGTTCAGCTTTGGTTCCTCTTTCTATGTCACAAGAGGAGCTTATTAGAATGACCCCATCCCCTGATCTGAGTATCTCCACACATGACCTTTGTGAATGAATATTCACGAAGAGAGTGCTACCTGATTGACTAGTGGAAAAGGGGTGGAGTAAGCAGTGGCTCATTATCATTTAAAGGAACAGTCCATTCCTCAAATCAGCTGTTTTGGTCAGCGAGCAAGAAGCAAACTGCAGTGATTTATCCTTGAGGTATTTTGACCAAAGCATGTCACTGACGTTTCATTCAGACCTCAGGGAACCAGGTCAACTTATGGAAAAGGGGTATAATACGCCACCTTTAAAAGAGGTTAGGCATGCCCAGGCATGTTCCTAGTTATAAAAGCAGGGACGGTAACAGAATTCTCAACTCATCACCCTGATGACACATTTAAGACTGTCAAACACTGGAAATGATACGTTTTCAGTGACCATCGTGAACCCTTGATAATAAACATATACAATTACAAGACGCCTGAAATGTGCTAGTGCAAGATAGCAGACTCGTCTCATTTTGAACTGATGAGGTAGTAGAGGACTTGGATGCTAGTGCCTTTGGGTCCCCCCCCTTTCAAAACAAAAAATATATATATCTAATAAGCGACAGGCTTAACAAAATGAAAAAAGTGACAAAAGGGCATATATAAAAACTGGTTTCTAGGATTGATCGTAATTCAAATTCAGAACTCAAACTCAAAAGGACGAAATAATCATCATTTTCCATTTTCATCATTAGGTTCCCATTAATTTAGTGTTTCCTGTGACATTCATGGAGACCAAGGTGACCAGATCTGACATTTTCATCTAATTAACCCCCCTTTTGGCTCTCATTGGGAGTTCAAACTGACGCAGGATATAATGAGGTTTAAAATACCACAGCCATGAACAAACTGCACAGGTTTGTACCAGTTGTAAACATGATGAAGCCTGATGACAAATCCGTAATATTTGAAATTTACCTTCGCTCAGGTCACTTAACGATGAAAATGTCATGTTTTTGTGTGAAAACCAAACGAATCATGATTTTCTTGTAAAATAGACAGACATTTTTTACAATCTTTTAAAATACCATCAGATTAAACAGAAGTGTGTGTGTGTGTGTGTGTAGGTCTGTGCATTTATGTCTACAGGAGGTGTACATGCATAACAGTAGATGGTGTTAGTCTGAGCTTTAGCCTTAGAGCGCCCTCTAGTGGATTTCTAAATACATGCATATTATAATGAACATTTTTCAATTTTTTAAAAATGATCCCATCCTTCATACTGAGAGAGAGAAAAAAAAAATCCTATTCATGACAGACTTTTCCAATGAAGCAACCTGAGGAACAGCTTCGTAAATTTGAGAAACTTTAAATGTTTCTCAATACTTCCACTGGATTGGAAGGAAGACTCTTTGTTGGCTTTAGGTTTGTTGTTTTGCTTCATCGCTTCACTCAGACCTTGAGAATGAAAAATTAATGTTTCTATACACGTAAAACTCAGTAACACACAATTCTGCTCTTGCATTGAAAAAAAAATCTGCTATATTATTTGTGGATTTAAGTCGTTACGTTGGCGCGTCCCAAACTCTTTAGGGAAGCCAAGCGTCATGACTGTTTCCGGAGCCCCACGTCCAGATCCATATTCCACACTCTCGAGTTACAATCTTGGTTGTTCCTATTAAAGCTGAAAAAACACTTGCAGTATATTCGCTTCACTTTCACCAAAGCACTGTTGAGTTCTTGATTCGTTTCCTATGTGGTAGTGGAGCGGTTACCACTGTCGCCTCACAGCAAGAAGGTTCTGGGTTCGAGCCCAGTGACCAACAAGGGCCTTTCTGTGTGGGTTTCCTCTACAGTCCAAAGACATGCATGTTAAGCTAATTGGTGGCTCCAAATTGACCGGAGGTGTGAATGAGAGCGTCAATGGTTGTGTGTAGGCCCTGCAATGATCTAGCGACTTGTCCAGGGTGTACCCCACCTCTCGCCCATAGTCAGCTGGATAAGTGGCTACAGATAACTGAGGGATGGATGGATGGTTTCCTATAACAGCAGCTCTGACAGGAGTTCCAGCTCAGAGATGAATCACAGGCTTGTATTAATGTGCCAGTTGTACCAAGTAAAGAGCATGACGAAGGTTTCTGTAAGGAGCCTCCAGAGACAAGCTGGGTTTGTCATTTCCAAGACCTAACTTGTTTCATGGTCACACTCCACAACATTAAATGCATCTATAATCAGACACGCACACGTCATTCTTTAATAAACAAGTTTGCCCAGAGGAACAGAACACTTCAGGATGTGCGATTACAGGAAAATAAGCAACTCCATCGTGGAAACAGGAACAATCTCAGGACAGGCAGCACCCCACAACATGGCCGTTGATCATTTTCCAAAAACAATGTTTTACTCCTTTCTGGTTCTCTCATTCCTCGATCTTCCATCACTGATCATTCAGCATTAACAGCAGTGAGTATTTTATTGTACGTATATATTCAAGATACATATGAAGCTGTGTGCCCCCCCCCCCTTTTTTTAAACTATTGCATCACATGGTAGAAAAAGTGGAAGTTCAAAAAAGGCCAGGTGTGATTGCATTTGAATACTAGTGAGCCATGAAGAGGGGAACTGCCCACAATCACATGCTTTAAATCATGAGTGGAAAGTTAATCGGTATCGAAAGAGACTCCGCTTCACTTGGCAGGGTGTCACCTTTTATTTTAGGGCTTCGCATCTTCTGCCTCGGATTTAATCCGAGCAAATAATCAAACAAGGCCAAGTGTGAACCTACCTGGGCTGTGAACTTGAAGTCAGAGGATCAAAAGCAGCAGCAGGTCACTGAAACACACTCAGTGTGATGAATACATGTAAATTCACAGAGTGAGCCTGAAGAAACACAGCTCAGATTTTGGAAAATGTAAAAAAAAATATATATATATTGAATTAGTACTGATTCACTGGGGAAGCGTGGCCCAGCAGTTCGACTGCTGAGGCTATTAAAAAAGAAATTAATAAAGCATACAACTTAAAAAGAAATAAACTATCCAAGGGAACTAAATAGCATTGTCATACACTATAATAGCATCTTGACTAATTTTGGCGTACAAACTGGACAGACTAAATAGTCCTATGAGATCCAGGAATCTGACTGCAAGTGTAGCTTTTATTTAGTTTATCAATTTTCTGCTTCGGGCCACAGTACACAGTGCATTCGTTTTCTCGTCCTGTTTCAGTACAACGAGGACAAAATGAACAAGATGAGAAAAAACACTGGTGTAAAGTAAAAGTTTTGATGTAAAGTAATACGCCAGAGCGAAGATATAGGCATTAGATGGCGCCACTTCCATTTTAAAGAATTTACACAGTTTGGTGTAAACATTTATTGGTTTCAAACTGAAATAAAAACATAGAAGCTTTCAAAAAAAAAAAAACGCACACGTCTGCAGAGAGGGGGGGTAGAGCAGGAGTGATGATGATTTTTTTTAAAATGGCCGCTTATAAATAAAATTAAAACCTAGAGCCGGTCTGATCAGCTGTCAGTCAGAGCTCCCATTCATGCCTGAAATGAATGACCTTCAGAGAAAGAGCGTCAATTATTCTCTTCATCAATTATTCAACAATCTTTTTGGTGACGTCTTTCGCCGATGGAGCAACGGTGCAGTTGTGGTTGAAGGCACAAGAAGTTGAAACTTTCTCCTGTTTGTGGTCTCATCGATGTACCAAACTGAGCAGACGTTTTATTCCCTCCCCCCTTTATATATATTTAAAAAAAAAAAAAAAAAAAAAAGCAAGTGCACGTGGTCCAAGCATCCATTCTGCAGTACAAAATCAACCATGCTGTCTGTGGTAAAGCATCTTGAAGTCTTTAGAAAAAATTGCAAAAGGAGTCTTTTTTTGGTTCGATTAAATAAATCTTGAGTCAACAGTTACGGTTCAGATTTTTTTTTTTTCCTCCCCCCCGTATTAAACAAACCCCCCGGGGGGGGGGGGGGGGGGGGGAGAAGGGGGAAGAGAAAAAAAAAAAAAAAAAGCCCAGACAACTACAAACCCAGTTCGCCACAGTGATGCAAACAAAAACAAGAAAACGCAACAGAAACAGGAAGTAGTGAGGCAGGAAATGGTGGTGATGGGGTCAAGGATGAGGAGGCGTGGCCTCACTGAGAGCCAGCCCTCTGGATGGCCTTGAGTCTAAATGTGCTGATGGAGGTGTTGAGTTTGAGCAGCGCACTCTGCGCTGCTTGCCTTGACGGGAAGGTGGCCAGGATGGTGTAGGTCGAAGCGAGGTCACGCGGGGTCACGGCGGAGGGATCGGAGGTCACCGTACTGCTCTCCGAGCGCTGGGGATGCTGGGACTGCTCCGGCAGCCATTTGATGAGAGCGCCCGCCTTGGCCAGCTCTGCCAGCAGAGAGTCGGCCTCGGCGCGGCTGATGCCTGCTGGCAGGTCCGTCACCTCCAGGACACGACCGGTCGCTGTGAGAACAATGCAGCGACACTGATGAACTAATAAGCTGGTTAAAATTACCAACTACATCCACACACACACACATCATATTGTGCGAAAAAGGATGAACAGGTGCCTTGTAGTGCTACAACAGCCCATAATATTAAAGCGGTGATAGTTGGCCAATATAGTTTAAGAAAAGAATACAACTGCGAAAAACAACCAAAAGCCCAAGTGTAATGCTGAACATACTACCACCACCATGCTTTATTGAGGAAATGGTAATATCAAGGTGAGTGAACAAAACCGGTGACTCCAAGTGCCAGTCACGATTTAAAAAAACGGCACCTCACACACACAGTACGCGTGTGTCGTCTGGGTGTTACCTATCTCCCCTGTGCTACTATCAGTGGACAGTGATTTCTTCGTTGGTCTTCGGCCACGTCCTCCATGCCGGATTCCCATCGGACCCTGGAGAAACAAGAGGCATCAGCAAAACCGTATCTGTGATAATGTGGAAGAACGCGCATGCATGCGTGCGTGCGTGCATGTGTAACCTGATGGTGATGGTAGTGGTGGTTGACCAGATGAGCGCCGTGCATTAGAGAAGGTCTGATGGGATGGCTGTACTGTAGAGGCTGCCCAAGCAAAGGATACCTGCCATCACCTGTGGACACAAACAGAGCAGCACAGGAAGTGGACATTCGTCAAACTGAAGGCATTTGTGCAAGCACGAACAGCGCGACACGCCCATCAAGCACTCACCTTGAAGGAAGGGTCGAGAGAATTGAGTCATGATCGGAAGAGGGGCGAGGCCAGGACGGATTCCCTTTAGATTGGCCAGGTGGGGCGGACCAGGCGAGTGGGCGGGGGACGGGGTGGGGCTGTTCAGCTGATGACTGTTCTGGAGGGAGAGAAAGACGCATGCAGTGACCGTTTTGATCAGATGTTGCTGTTCCACTCGCTCTGTACTACAGATACTCGCCAGTCTACATTTCTAAGTGTTAACTCAACACTAAAGTCCAGCTTTAGTGGAAGAGAGAGAGAGAGAGATAAGTTTACATCATGAGAATTTGTGCTGCAAATACAGTTCAGATATTATTTGATTCCCCCGATGTGAACGCACCTGCGTCGTGTCGACCAGGCCCAGCTCAGACGGTTTGGAGCCGTGGTGCTGATGCTGCTGGTCCAGGCTGTAGTATTTGTTTTGTTTCCACTGGGTGGCGGGAGGAGGAGGAGGGACGCTCAGCTGCATCATCAGTACACTGCTACCACCAGGGGCTGCTGGAGGTACACCTGATAAACCCGAGCAAAAATCGCAAACGTTTCCATGAACACACACACACACACACACTTGGCATATTTCAGGAAGGGCTGCAAAAACAACTCTTTCATGTGCAGACTGGTTGGAGTGGATATTGTGAAGCGCACACACAGACACTCCAATTAAAGTTGTTTATTACACACTGAATGGTCAGTGAGAGTCACCACTGCGCCCGTCTCATTAAAATCTATTTTTTAGCACGATTCATCCAACCAGTGTGTTCAGTTCAAAGAGTTCTCAAGCTCTCGGTTTATTCTCGATTTAAGTCAGGAATAAAATATCAAGTCCTTATCAGCAAGATGACATTTTTCATAAAAATAAGGTAAAAAAAAGTGTGTAAATATTTATAAAGATGATGTGGTGAAGAGATGACCTGGAGCTGAAGGTCAATTCCCAACTTGCATCAAATCATCATCATGACCTTTCAGAAAATTATTTTGCTAATACGCTTATAATATCATCTGCATAAAAATGACAACTTTGAAATGGTTATTCAAAGCCATTGAGTAATACTATTTGCTTTTCTTTTTTTTTTATTCATAAGCCAAGTTTCCAGTAATATTATCTGCATAATGCAAGCCATAAAAGCAAACTGTTGAAAAGATCTTTGTGAATTTTGCCAAATGGTAGATCGTTACAAGAAGCGTTATAGAATACATTTCCTGAAAAAGAAGGAAAAAAGGCAAATTCATTTCACGAAACTAAAAACGTCCTTTTCGGCACTGCTTCCCATTGAATGTAGTTTCATTTTCTAGAATTAAGCAAAAAAGTTCTCTTTCTTGCTTTGCTGAGGAGAATGCGGTTTATGACTCATTTAGAAACGCATTTTTAATATTCTTCTGTCAAAACAATTTGCACTACAGCTTCATGCAACATTTCACGCAGCCTATATTCCACAGAAACACAACTTTCGAAAAATTTTTGGCTTTCCGACAGTGTGCGTTTTGTGGCTCGCTGCCATGCGATTGGCTGAAGGCTCAGCAATACCTGTGCACTGCTGCGTCGGGATTGGCTGAGAGCCGCAGGGAGAGGCGGCCCTGGGGAACTGCATCTGCTCGGAACCCGGAGGCGGCAGGAAGCCCACGGTGGAGCTAATGCATGCACACAGAGATAGAAATCAGCAAAGCAAAGAAAGATTGATTAGTGTGATTAGTGTCTCATTCGCTGAAGATGAAACCGAGTCAGAGAAACTGGTTCTTGAAAAAAAAAAAAAAAAAAGTACGCTTCCTATTAAACCGCGAATGACTATTTCCGTTCTAAATTACAGACATGTGGCTCAGGTGATTTTAAGGTGCGAAAAGTGTGTGGGGTTAGAAACCAAATATGTTTTTATATATCTTGGCGGGGACCAAATTTTTTAAAAAGAAGAAGAAGTGTTACAAATCTATATAGTTTTAGATATGTGCATATGCTTCATGTAGGGTGCTGAAGTGACGAGAGATGTGCGTGCGGTGCGTTAGATACCTAACAGTGGAGTGTTGTCCTGGAGGCAGGACGCTGTAGTACACTTGCATGCTGGCCGAGGGCACTGGCGTCTGATTGGTCGGTCCCTGCAGAACAAGTTGCTGCTGATAGGCTGGCTGAGGAACATTCGGCGAGCCCTGAACACACACACACACACCTAATAATCTACTCGACCAGTTCAGTTGCATTTATTTATGAATGATGTGAAGGTGGTTTGCTTGAGGCTACATTCCTTCACCGACCGTCAAACTGACCTGATAGGGTGGCATGGGCGGGTACTGCACCACAACACCCTGAATCTGACTGGTTATCCCTGCCTGGTTGCTCACCAGTGACTGGCCCTGAGGCTGCTGAGCTCCCATCATGCCTTGGTAGTTAGGTGCTTGACTAGGCATGACCGTCTGATAACCTGAGGGATGTGGTGGACAGACAACTTTACCCAAGAGAATATTCACTGTCGGAGAAAAAGGTGTTAATTATAATGACCACACACACACACACACGAACAGATTCACAAGCTTTGCTTCATTTATAAAAGAGGAGTCATGGCCTCAATTTTTCAACAAAACCTCCTAATACAACTCGCAGATCTTCAGAATTGACCTCCTTTGGCCTGGTTGCGTTTCTATACGGCGTCATTGCTTTGATGAACTTCCAAAAAGATATAAAACTATCCAATAAAGTCCGAACAAATCAATAACCCATGTTAAAAAAAAGGGAACGAGACGGGTGGTGAAAAAAAAAAAAAAATGAAGCATCAGGAACAAAAACGACACGACGAGGAAACCCGATCAGTAAGTACATTCCCAACATCTCATTCCACACTGCCTGCCTTTCTTTCCAAATCAAAGAACATTTTTGCCTCCTGCATGACCAGAGATCATTTTTCAGGTATAAATGATAAATGCCGACACGCTCGGTGTGCTGATAAATGATGCACATGGCTCATGCATGATTAACTCTTGCACTGTTTTCAATTAAATCATGCCGGAATACATCAAATCCAACAAACCTTTCACACTTTTATTATTCCCCCCCCCATTTTCACTTGGATTTCATAAAGCCATTATCTGCTGAAACGAGCAACTAGAATTATTTAAATGAAATTATTTCTCATAAAGCCATTACGTTTCAGCTTGAGAGTAAAACTTCAGTGAAATGAAATTCTTGGCTCTCGTGAAGCGTCTCCTTCTTTTTCAGGGCCGGGATGTATTTTTGGAGACTGGCGCGTGCGCGCGTGCACGACGACTCGAAGAGCACATTTCATGGACATCACTGCATGCGCGACTTCGCTGTTCATTTATGCGCAATTTTATGCTGCAGGCCGTGATAAAATTCCCATTAAGTGCTTAAAGGGCTTTGCACAATGACATGGTAAACAGCAGTTAATGAAGTGAATAAATGTGGTATTTTCATGAAAGTAAATAAACCCCGCGATGGAGAACTCATTATTTTGCGTGACCTTTTTAAAAACTGACCTTCTTGGAAGACGTTAGGTTTTGGACATATAAATAAATAAATAAATGAATGAAAGAAAAACTGAAAACGTGTCGTTTCGTCCATATGTATATGAAAAGGGGCTCATGATAAGAACATTGGAGTGGAAATGACTGGTTCTGGATTTGGGTCTCTCACACATTCGAGGAAGGAGCTTATGCTGGAGTGTGTGGGAGGCACATTAAAGAATGATGAACAATCGATTTGTGCACGCTGAAGGAAAAAAATAAAAAGTCAGAGAAGGTCAGCCTGGAACCTGAGGCGAGGCTTGCTTTCTTTTTGGACGGCATCTTTGCTTTTTGTTCTCCGTCTGGACAAATTCGTTCGTGAGCCAGACTTTATTGTGCATCGTCCTACACGTTCCCTTCATTGGCTGTGCTTCTGTCCCTGCATCCCTTCTCAGCGCTTCCTTCCTTCCTCTCATCTCTCTAACTAAATGTACTAGTGTGTGGGTGTGTGCGACTTAGGCGGAGCAGGACGTTCAAGACGCGAGACAGTACACAGACGACTCTTTTCACCGAGTCCATACAGCCCTGTGTTTTTTTTTTTTTTTTTTTTTTTTAAACGTCTGGCTACCTCCTTTGTGGCAGGCGGCAGCAATCAATTCAAGAGTGGGAGGAAAGTGCGAGCGAGTGAATGAGATGGACACACAGTCAGGTCGGCGATTTTTTCTACGTGCTCGCTCGGAGCCGACATGAAGAGAATAAAAGCCTCTTTATTCGGCGCCACACATGTACGAGTTCACGCTAACACACCCACACTCTCTGAAATGGAGTCTTTCTGTGGCATACTCGACAAGGTGTAAAGCTTTCACAATTCATGAGCATGAATACTATAATATTCGCTGTAAGAGCAGCTCTGAAAACAGTGCAGTGGGGAAAAAAGAAAAAAAAAAAAAAAAACCCACCCACAGGTTTACATTCATGCTATTGTTTCTATAGTAACAACTAATTCACAGAGACTTGTACGGCAGATGAACCACATTATCCAAGACTAATAATAACACGGATTGAAAATGCGAATGAAGCAAAAACGCATCCGGTGAAGATTTTTCTAAGAGTAAGCTCAGAAACTCTCTTGGAACAAGCTATAATTTTGACGTGTCGTGGTTTAATCAACAAAACGCTCTATAATAATCCCTTCGGTGTGCAAACAGTTTGCGCCCAGCGACACCACGAGACGCTGCAGCATTGTTGATTTATTTTCATTGAACAGCACGCCCCCAAGTGATTACCACCTCCTCGTACGTTCTCAATGCTCGTCTTGTTTTATTCCTCCGCATGCGAAACGGAAACTGCACTGGAGGCCAGAGACGTGATCAGGGAGGAGACGAACCGTTTGACAACGCGCATCCGAGTGCTTCTTTCAGTTTTTGGGTCAGTCTATTCATGACAGTTTGGCGAAATGTTTTCGAAGCTACATGTCTGCTGCGGTGAAGTATTGCAGCAGATTTCCTCACCTAACAGTGTGAGGTATTAAAATCAGACAGGAAACTAAGGAGCTGATGAGCAACAGGAGAGAGAAGCCATTAAAGCCGAAGACGTAGTGAGCCGGGACTGATACTCCTGCCTTGACAACAACAACACCCCTTACACTCGGTATGTCGGAGTGAACAGTCAAGAGGCGCTGAGAGTGAGTGGTGGGAAAAGAGACCGGTTCACTGTGAGAATCATACTGCCTCTCAGACAGTGGCACGGCCCCGCCTCCTACCACCCGGAACTGCCACACACACCACTGATTTCTCCTCTCCCAATCCAAAACATATACACAGGGGCGACAGAGTATACCTGGTTGTTGTTGTGGTGGTATGGGTTGACTCTGGGGGCCGCTGTAGTGTACTGGGGTGACTGGTCTGTAGTGCTGGTTCGAGTGGGGATACTGACCAGGAGCACAGTAACACGCCGACATCTGCAGACACAAAACGCAGGAAAAAGGACAAGATAAAACCCTTTTCTCTGCCAAGCAAAATCGGTCGAGACTTTTCTTTGACAAATGTCAACTTTCAGAATAATGCTTAATACTGTATTAAAAAAAAACAACAACTATATTTTAGCTATGCAGCACTATCCATATTAGCTACAGGGTAATAATACCGACGTGTGACGCGGTGCCAACTCAAATAACTTTCATTAAATAAAGAATGTCAGAGAATTGAAACCTTTGAGTGTGCGGGCGGGGCTTGGGACGTGCATTTATTTTTTAACCCAAGCAGCAAGATGAGCAGCGCACAATCACGGGTTTCGTGCGTGTGTGTGTGTGTGTGTACCTGCTGCACAGGCTGCTGGATGTATCCCTGCTGCTGGATGCTTGGCGTGGGCGGCGGGTATGTGGGCAGAGGGACAGGCTGACCAGGCTGGAGCATGTAGCCGGAGGGAGCCGGATTCTGGAGCACCATGGAGTGGGAAAAGACACCCGTCTGGTGGTCTGGCACTTCGCCTGGTGCCAGGCTCAACTGGCTGAACTGGTTCCCCAGACTGTCCTGCTGTAAAAAAAAAAACCCTAAGTGACTCATCTATAGTAATGAAATATTTACCTACTACTTCAAATGCTGAAAAACATAACTGTGACCAAATGAAAAAACAAAAAACAAACCAACCCCAAGTCCACCCCTAAATCAATCAATCAGTCTTTTCCTACATCCGAGTCAGCGTACAACTTCACACACTCAAAACTGATGAAATTAACAGCTGCAGGTTGGCACCAAACTCCTGAAATATTCTGGGAAAGAATCGCTCTGCTCTGCTCTCTTGCAGAAAAGCACTTCGCCCTCGTTTCCTCTCAGCAAGCGATTTTTTTTCCCCCCCTTCATAATTCTCTAAAGCGGTCTAACGTCTCATCACTACTTTACAGTGCATCATCACTCCACTCGAGAGTCAAAAGGAGTACGCAGACGCTCTTAATATGCAGACTCCCCCTTTGACCTGCCAATCAACAGTCCGCTGAGGAGTGAAACTGATCTGCATTCTCCGAGAAGGCTCTGAAGCTAAAAGCAGGCCGGAAACTTGAGGATTTCAATCTGTCAGGGCTTCAAAGCCCGGGCCATATTCGACTATTAACACCCATGATGAGGTTCTCAAGAGACAGACAGCGGCGTATTAAATGTTGATTGGGCGGCAGGTTTCCCCAAATCGTTTCTGTTACTCGCCAGCTTTTCGTATCAAACACGGCGTTCAGGATTTGCAAATAGGGTTCGGTTTTAATTTCCAACCTCGCTCGACTTCCGAGAAACTTCTAGACCCTGCTCGGAAATCGGTCACGTTTAGCCACATGAACGAAAGGATCTGTTGACTCAGGCTCACAAAAACGAGGAGTGACGAATTATGGTGAGGGAACTAATTGAGTTCGGTTTAAAAAAAAAACCCCAAACAATGGTTCTAACAAGGAGTCAAAGTTTCTATTACAAATAAGTCTGGTTCGGAATGATCAAACAGAAAAGAATAACAAGATGAGGAGAGACGGTATGACAAAAATGAGGGAGTATATGAGAGAGAGAGAGAGAGAGAGAGAGAGAGAGAGAGAGAGAGAGAGAGAGAGAGAGCGAGCGCAGTACCACAGTGTAGTGTTGGTTTAGAGGAACAGGCAGGAGCGGAGGAGGAGGATAAGAGATCGCTGAGTACTGCATACACTGACCACAATGCTGCAGAGAAGAAAAACAGAGAGAGGAAAAAGACAGGGATGGAGCAGAAGACATCAAAGAAACAAATTCACACTCAACAGAGAGGAGGAATAAAGAGAGACAACGGCATAACAGGAAGGGATGCAACGAACGAGCAGAGACACGATGAGCTCCAGAACTGAATCTAGTTTTTACTTCAGGACCAAAAACACTGGTCTGCGTTACCGCACTGTCTCGCTGATTATTTTTATTATTATTATTATTATAATGCAGAACTGTCTAACAGTTGACACACACAACCCGACACTCTTAAATCATCAATCCTGGACGTCTCCTTTACCGTACAACTAACCAAACAGCGCTGATCTGGTGGACCGATCGTGTGCGCGAGACTAGACTTGGCGCTACGTTTGGTCGGAAAGCAGATCAATGAATGCTGGTACGGTATACGATGCTATTAGCGATGAGAGAGAAGAAGCTGGACTAACCTGTGTCACATGATTGGTTGGCTGGTGCTGTTGGACATGTGGAGGAGGTGGAGGCGGGGGAGGAGCCATGGGTTGCTGGCTCCTCCCCTGCGGTGATATCAAGATCGGGTTGTAGACCACAGTGCTGCCGTCGGGGTTCGCAAATGGTTGACCTGCCACGTCGTAAAGAACGGGGTCTCGTTAGTGTCTTTAATTCACATAACAGCTCAGTAATGAAGAAAAAAATAAATAAAAATCTACATTCTGCAGAAACAGTAAAGCGAGCAGACAAGATTAAAACAGCTCCATAAGTCGGAATGCTGATTATTCAAAAACAATTATTGCAATGCCACATTTTAACATCAAGACTTTCTGGATACAAACAATTAGCAAAGCCTTGTGCGTGTTGCTCTGGTAGTGGCTTTTAATACATGGAGTACTTCTCTAACAGACTGGAACCACCCCCTTCTCTTCTCCTGCTGGCACTGGGGCAGGTGGTACGCACCTGTTTGAGAGTGTAGCAGCACGCTGCCCGCTGGGATGCCCGAGGCCTCCAGAGGAAGGAGGTAGTAGCTTGTGTTAGCGTTAGCACTAGTGTTAGTATCAGCACGGGTGGTAGTGTTGGAGGCGGAGCTCGGAGGGCCCGGGTCTCCGGTGCCAGCTCCGACATGCCTGGTCGGAGCAGGCACAGCTTGGATGGGTAACGACAAGGCGGGGCGAGACAGAGAGCCGGTAGATGAACCTACACTACTACAGGAGTCAGAACCTGTGACGAGAAGTAATGAAAAGAAATAGTTTTCTTTGTGGTCACACACACACATACATAATATGCCTTCAAATTAGTGATGCCGAAACGACTGGAACTTGATAATGGCATCGCAGACGTGACAAACTAAAAGGGTGGGAGGACCGCTGGACAAAAAGTAATGCAAATCAAATTTATCTGCATGCAGCAAAAGCGTTTTTATTCTCTTGACCGAAAAAAAATAAAATCCATTTGTTGCCTTGAGGGATCTTTTTTGGATTCGGTTTTTTAAATACAAGAAACAGGCTGGTACTCGGAATACAGAGTAAGCAAACAAAAAAATCTCCGAAACGTTGCTTCAAGCCAGCATTAATTCCATTAACCACTGCCGTACGTCTAACACGACACACGCAAAAGCTTCTCGGGGGCTTTTTCATGTTGGCAGGACACAGACAGGGTCAGTCGACAGAAGAGAGGCTGTTAAATATTAAAACGGAATTATATACGAGCCGTTAAATAGCGGTGCATTAATAAGCGATGAATGTAGACCGAGGGACAGCCGTGGATATAGAGACAGCTGCTTTGTTTGACGGTGAAAGGAGGGCGGAGACGAGATGAGTAGAGCAAAAACATTTACACTGCATGCAGAGTGTGTGAGCGAGTGCGAGAGAGAGAGAGAGGGCGGCAGCAGCGAGATGAGCACATGCACAGAGCGAGAGAATGGACAGTGTGTTAGATTAGAACACTAATAACGTAGAGAAAATCTCAGCACGTGGTTTTAATGCATTTCTCACTTGTTCTAGACACGCCTGCGGCTTCGAGAGTGAGCGCTTGCGTGTGCGTCTTACCCGTTTTCGACAGCCGCCCCGTGCTCCTGCTGCTCGCAGTGCTGTCTCTGCGAATGAGCACGCTGATGCTGCTGAAGCTGCTGGCTTTAGTGATGGCTGGCCTGCCGTTTCTGTGCGAGCTGTCCGAGTCTGTGCTGCTCCATGGCCGAGGCTCCAGGCTTCGCGGCTCGTTCTCGGAGCTGCTGTCCCTTAACCTGCAACAGACGTTCGCGTTTGATTTGTATTACACCTTACAAACAGGCCTCCATGTTCATTCATTATTATTATTATTATTATAATAATCAGTTCAATACCTGAAGATCTGCCGTTTCTGATGACTGGTAATATAACCCACATCCTCCTGAATCCTACAGCAAAGGAAAACATGCCAGTTATAATACACACACACACCATAAGAATAAAGATTCTCATAGCTAAGACTGCAGAGTAGGAAAGCTCTATCCATCTATCCACCAGGACCAGTCACAAGTTTGGACACGCCTTCTAATCCGATGGATTTAATTTATTTTTACTGATTAAAAAAAAAAAAAAAAAGTCACTTCATGTCTTGTTTCTCTTTACTCAGTCGAGCGGAATAGGGCTATTTACTGTAATATTATTTACTACTTGATCTCAAACACATTAAGGCGGCAAGAAACCGGTCGGCTCAGTAACGTTTGACGAGGCAGACCTGTGAATTGAAAAGCATTCCAGGTGACTACGTTACGGGCAGTTCGCAGATGCTCTTCTCCACAGCGATGTACGACAAGTGCCGAACTTCTAGACGTGAACTTGCTCGCACTTGCATTAAATCTACAGTAGAACGTCCTACAATTACGACTAGCAGCCAGAGATGCACTGCAGCAGTCACGGGAGACAGGAAAGCGGAATGCACAGATGAGATTGCCTCGAAGAGAAGCACTTAAGGGTGTACTGTAAATCAGTGCTCCTGTCTGAAGTAATCTAATTGGGCTTCGTTTTCAAAGTAACCGTTTTTGTCCCACTTCGTGTTAATTTAATAACCTGTAAAATGCATCTTTAGTTGCTTGAAAATCACTCCTTATGAAGCTGGTTAAGATCATGCCAAGTGTGTGCGAAGCGTCAAGGTAAACGCTGGCTACTTTGAAGAATATTAAAATAGTAAAAAAAAAATTTTTTCCAACATTCCATGTGTGATTTCATAGCCTGGATGTCTTCAGTATTGTTCTACAATGTAGAATACAGAAAAAAAAAAACCCTGTATGAATGAGCAGGGGTGGACAAACTTTTGACTGTGCAGAGATGAAGCGTTACCTTTTATCGAGCTGGAAATGATCTTGCCCCTGTGGAGGAGTTCAAAACATTCATTTGAATAAAATACGAGTGCACGCCAGGATTGGGAAATGATGCTTTTTGAATCTGCATGTTCGACAACATGATTAGATCTTGACTAAATAGTTTATAATAATTACACTGCCAATGAAACTCACGTCCTGAGCGAAGATCCGCTCTCTCGCTCTTTGGTACTCCTCCTCTCTCTCCTCGATGGATTTGCTCCTCCGGTCGTCCTTCAGGCGCATCCTCAGCTACGCAAATAAACAAACAAAAGACGTGTTTAAATATGCGAGCCAGCATTCGCCCGGCTTACGCAAGCCAAATGTCTCGTATCCAAGTGCATTCGGCGGTTTCTGGGAAACTGGAGCTCTCTGGAGTTTTAAATAGGGATTATCTAGGTCAGGTTTTGGCACGTTCCTGGAAGGGGGAGGAAGTTCGAGACGTTTCTATGACTCCTTCGAAATTGATGTAAAACATTCCCAGACTATGTTCATTGTTGAAGGTCATGAACAGTGTTGCAGAAGTTTAGATACTACTGCGTTAATGTGGTCAATAAGGAAACGTTTCAAGACTTGGTGTCTGGAGGATGTTCATACCGTTATTCCTCTGAATTTCCAGGCATTCCAGCCTGTGTATGCTCATCCGTATGTGCTTACCCTGCCGTCCTCCTGGTCTAGACTGAGGCTGTCTCTCTTCAGGATGTAACGCTTTTGGAAGTCATCAGTTTTGTCGTCTTTTATGTGCTCGGAGAACTTCTGATCCGGTCTGCAAGAGACGGGCTTGTATTTAGAATCGGACAGTTTTACCATCGAGCTCTGAATCACCTCGTGCGCTTATAGGACTCCATCGTATCACAATAACCGGCCAAACTTATCATGGTTTTCAATATCAAGATGTACTAAAAATACAAGCCTCAACGCCAGGCACTGCCCGAATGCCTGATTTCTTTAGCCCAACCAAGACGCTCGGGCAGAAATATTTGTGAGTTAGACCCGTTCGGGCACACCAATGGTCGGCGTCTTTAAGCACAAAAAAGACTTCAAGCGAGTACGTTACCAAAAAAAAAAAAAAAACCCCCCAAGACATATTAACCAGCATCCTCGCCTCCCCTGTGATCGCCGGTTTGTTTGTTTTTTTCTTCCTGATTTCTAACGGCAATTCTGATTGGCTCGCTTCATGCACTTTTCATCACTATGCACGGTCATTGGTGCGCTCTACGTTTTCCCAGGTTGACTTCAGGACGTACAGTACATGTATATTTAAAAAACAAACAAACAAACCAACCCGCTAAGTGCTTTCAGTGAATGGAAAGACATGCTTGTGTGTTTCAAATAGTAAACCACACTCTCTCCAGTAAATATCTATCATTTCCATACTGAATTAAATATAATCTATTTACAGATTTATATTACAAGTATATCGATTGTATATTTACATAGATAAATACATCTTACCCCATTTATCATCGGCCCATCGCGTATGGGTGGCTCCGAGCCAAAAGACCTAATGGTGGTTGCACTACTTGAATCAATTTTTCTGTGAGAGCTTATAGGA
>JAOANJ010000020.1:5980036-5991748 GCA_026413345.1 Ariopsis seemanni
GACTAAAACTAATAAGCATTTCGTCCAAAAGACTAAGACTAAAACTAAATCAAAAATGGCTGCCAAAAACAACACTGGTGCCCAGTGTAGCTTCAGATTTCTGTTCTTGGCTGACAGAAGTGGAACCCAATATGGTTTTATGCTGCTGTAGCTCATCTACAGCATGACCTGAAGGACTTCCTCCTCATCCGCTCAGATCTCAGATCTCTGTAATGGGACCTTAACTGAAGAGGCCAGGCACTTGTTTGGTGAAGCAATTACTGGAAGAGCCATGGCCTAATGGTTAGAAGAGCCAAGAGCCATGGCCTAATGGTTAGAGAAGCAGCTTTGGAACTAAAAGGTCACCGGTTTGATTCCCTGGACCAGCAGGAATAGCTGAAGTGCCCTTGAGCAAGGCACCTAACCCCCAACTGCTCCCCGGGCTGCTCTGGGTACGTTGTACTGTATGTTGCTCTGGATAAGAGTGTCTGCCCTTCTGCCCCTTAAAAAAGCTCTTGACTTGTATCTGCATGGCTTTATGCATTGCACCACAGAGACATAACTGACTGATGGAATAATTGCACAAACATGCAGGTATACAGATGTTCCTTGTAAAGTGGCCAGTGTGTTACAGTTGATGCTCACACTGTCTAACATCAACTGTAAGACAAGTCTCGGCTCTTCCAGTAACTGGTTCACCAAACAAGTGCCTTGCCTCTTCAGTTAAGGTCCCATTACAGAGTGGTCTGAGATCTGAGCAGATATTGAGGAAGTCCTTAAAAACAAAGATTACAGGGTTGATGGAATATTTGTTCCCCCATTTAATTGCCCAAACTTAAATTACATTGTAATGAGTATGTGTATCGTGCCTTGCGTAATATCTAATTGAACAGCTGGAATCCAACTATGTGCAATTAAAGCGTCGTATGATCTCAGTTCTCAGTAAAACAGTCCCATCTGAAAGCATTAAAACAGCAAGGCCAATCTTTTTGCTCTGAAGACTAACTATGTAACTATCGTCAGGGACCAAAAATAATTGGACAAACCAACTTAACCATAAATTAAATTGGAATTTTCAAGACTTGGTTGCAAATCCATGTCAATGAAAAACTCTTTCAAGAATTCATCTCAGGTTTTCCATGTTTACTCATTTCCAACTCTTTTCAGATCACCCTTTCTCACTGTTAACTTCACACTTTTTTGTCTGTAGCCATGACTAAATACACATCATTCTACATATTAATTCATTTGTAGGATGTACTCAGAGGAAAAAGGCTCTTGCGTTTTAGCTAACTTAACCTAGACTTCTGCTACCATCAGATGAAAGGAAAAATGCAACCTGTTGGCTAGCAGGCTACCGATCATACATCTGTCCACAGGCTGCATTTGGCCTGGTGCTGGACTTTGATATACACCCCTGGTGTAAATCAAGTAATAGAAATCTCAGTTCCAGGTTGTAACATTACAAAATGTAGAAAAGTTCAAGTGTGTGTGTGGGGTGAATACTTACGCAATGCACTGTAAATGAATTAACAGGCCAGTTAGCTCGTCCAATAGAAAATAGTTGTAATGATAACAATTTGATTGCTATATAGAGCCTTTGTCAAACTTAATTTCGGTTAACCTGAAAAACCTGACAACACAATATACAAAATAAACTGCCAAGACTCATTCCAAATATAAAATGTACCAAAATTTAAAAGAAAAAAAACCCCCTTCCGTCTCTGTGGATAGTTTATATGCACTGTCGAGTGAGTCATTAGGGAAGCTCGATCAGGGCATGCCCAAGGCAGTCACGAAATGCAGGGTATGTTAGAAAACAGTATTTCCAAAAATGTTTACCGAGCTAAACTAATCAAAATACCAACATATACGGGAGTTTTCGCACTTTTAATCCATTGTGTTAACCCGCTCAACAGTCCTTTTTAAGTTAAAGCAACACTGATTTAACAGACAGACAGTGACAGTAGAGCGAACACACACTCACAGACCTGCAAAAGCTGACTAATGTGCACCTAAATTCAGCAGCAGAGTGTGAAATTTAACACCTGCACTGAGAAATTTCCTTCTAATACCAAGTCCATCATTGCACACCTCTTACTGCGTCTATGGCAAGTCCTTCCTGAGAATTAGATCCAAATGTGGGAAATAAAAGCGAGAATAAGACTATAAATAATAACAAAATGCATTATACTACAGTGCTGCTGAATTCTGATTGGTTGATCAAGTTTATATAACGGCAGCTCTGACAGTAGTCCTTACTGCAAGGCAAATGATGTTCATATTATTAATGCGCTCTTTCCTAACTCCTTATTGCTTGTATAATAACAGCTATCACAGTGACTTCATAAGCTAAGACTAATAAACTTTCTAAAAAAAAAAAAAAAAGGAAAAAAAATCGGAGGAAACGTTGTGCAAAAATTTTTGACATTACATCCAAGTTGTATCAGACATTGTGATGTACCACTTACTATAATACTGTGCTGTTTGTTTACCTGCAGGCTTTAATTCATTGGTGGGTGGAGTTATGGGTTTCTCCATCCTCATCAGCGCTGAAGTGTTTAAGCACAACCCGAAGGTTTGGTATTTGGACGGTGCCATTGGTGTGCTGATTGGACTCATTATCCTCGCTTATGGCATCAAGTGAGATTTTTGAGAATTCTTATAGTCCCAAATGCAAAACATGCACTTGAAATTTGCTCAAGAGGGGTTATCTGTTTTGAGTATAAGGTTTATTTGTCTTGATAGAATACATATTGTTATTAGCCACTATTACAAGCATTAAATATCACAACCACAATGAACACCTTGAGGATGAACTGGAATGGTGACCGCACCCCAGGCCTCCTAACGTGATATAAGTGTCTGATCTCACCTCATCTTTCTGCGTGAATGAACAAATCCCCACAGTCATACCCCAAAATCTAGTGGAAAGCCTTCCCAGAAGAGTGGAGGTTATTATAAATACAAACCAGCATTTGTTATAACTGAGAGCAAGCATGCCTTTCCTCATAACTACAGTAAACAAGTAAGCAAACCAAAAACCAATCCAAAATATGTTTAACTGTTAATGGAAAAAATCACTGGAACATTATTACTTTGTTTTAAATAATGGTGTGAGCAAGACTGTTTTTTAAAATCCCACTCAAGTCTGCTCCTAAAGAAAGTCTGACCAATCCTGCCCATTCCCAATAGATTTTTGATCAATCCTAACAGCCCCCAAAATAAAACTCTGACCAATCTCGCCTGCCCCTGATGATATTCTAACCAATCCTGCTTATTCCTGAAAGAATACTAACGAATCTCACCTTTCCCACCCATTCCCAAAGTGTCCCATTCTCTTGTCTAACCAATTTCACCTGCTCCTGAAATAATTATGACCAATCCTACATAATCACAAAGGAATTCTGACCAATTCTGCGTCCTCTGGGAGGAATTCTGACTGATTCTTCTTGCTCTTGAAGCAATTCTACCAAATCCCACCTTCTCCAAAAGTAACTGTTACCAGTCTTTTCCCTGGCTCATGAAGGAATTAGGCCCAGTCCCACCCACTCCTAAAGGAATTCTGACCTATCCCACCCACTCTCAAAGGAATTCTGACCTATTCCGCTGACTCCTGAAGGTATTCTGACCTATCCCACCCACTCTCAAAGGAATTCTGACCCATCTTGTCCACTTCTGAAGGTATTCTGGCCAATCCCACCCACTCTCAAAGGAATTCTGAACTATCCTGCCCACTCCTGAAGGTATTCTGATCAGTCCCACCTACTCTCAAAGGAATTCTGATCAATCCCACCCATTCCTGAAGCAATTCTGACCAATCCTGTCCTGCACCTGAAAGAAATTCTGACCACTCTCAAAGGAATTCTGACCTATCCTGCCGACTCCTGAAGGAATTCTGACCAATCCCACACACTCCTGAAGGTATTCTGACTAGTCTCACCCACTCTCAAAGGAAATCTGACTTATCCTGCCCACTCCTGAAAGAATTTTGACCATTCCCACCCACTGCCGAAGGAATTCTGATCAATCCCACACACTTTCAAAGGAATTATGATGAATCCCATCCATTCCTGAAGCAATTCTGACCAATCCTCCCTGCACCTGAAATTAATTCTGACCACACTCACCCACTTCCAAACGAATTTTGACCTTCCAAAGTTCTGTTTCACAAAAATAATAAAGTAGTAATTTGCGCTAAAGTGGCCATGATTAGGATAAAGCATTGACTGAAGATGAATGAATGGCATAAGCATTTGACCCCCCCTAATATTAATGAAGTTCATTTGTTTTTGTCCCACAAGTAAAAACCACCTGCTCCTGTGATCTATTTGTTGGGTCCTGGTGGATCCTAGTCCTGCTGCAGACCACTAAAACAGTCCCATTTTCAGATGACTTTAGCTGCAGTTAGACTCAAACCATGTGTAGCAGTTCCCATTGATAACCTTATGTAGTGAAGTCACACTTATGGAAAGAGCCAATGGGAAACAGCAGGTGGAACATTTTAAAGGAGTTGTGTTTGTTCTGGCAGATTGATAACATAATATTAGACCAAAGTAAAAGTTAACACCCTATATAAATCGATTTGATTGATTAGTAACATAAAAAATAAAGAGGATTCATTGACTTTATTTAGCAGCATTGTGTATGCAACTGTCAAGTCAGTATACACCAGGTTACAGAATGTTTTTCAGCATATTGTTGTCAGTTATATGTCTGCTTCTTCCCTCAGGCTGCTGATTGACGTGGTCCCTCGAGTGAGACAGACCAGACACTACGAGCGCTTCGAGTAGGATCAACAGTGCACAGTGGAGACTGGACTCTATCTGCATACACCCACACACGTTGAAGAGACTCTTGCAAAGAAAGGAAACACTCACCCACGCACAAGCACTCCCATACATATAATAAACACACACACACACAGAATGCACAATGCGTCACAGCAACCTGGCATCATCTCCAACATCACCCCTGCTCTGTGAAGATGAAGTAGAACAAGAACAAAAGTCCTGAAGATATGAAATTGGGTTAGAGGAAGCATTCTTCATGGGTGTGTCTAGCCCAAGTGTGGCAAATCTACTGCAGCTGATCTCGACATTTAAACAAGACAATACCAAGCATATGTGTGTGTGTGTGTGTGTGTGTGTGTGTGTGAGACAAAGCTTCTTGCAGTGAAACACCTGCTCTTATAAACTCATTGCCTGTGGCTGGGAGCATCATAGACTGGAGGGTATGGAGAGAAATGAAAAGAGAAAGAAAGCAAGATGGTATCTTGGACATAAAACTATATTTAGCATTCATTCATCTTCAGCAGGATCCTTGTGTGCACCTCGAGCGACACATGAAAGAGCAGCTGCCATGCTGTTCCCGTAATTCGAATCCAGCCTCATCTGGACATTCTTCTTCCTTAAATGTGATTACAGGGTGTGGATTTCTTTGCCAGGTGGATGTCTACCTCTTTACAAGCCCACCAGTTGCAAACTGATGACACAAATGAACAGATATAAAGAATCAAAAGTAGAACAGAAAAATGTAATTGAACCAACAACAGGTACAAGAAGCACACTCATACACAGCTGTCCAGAGTGGAACATCTGAGAGCACAGAAAGGTTAGCACAACATCTTAATAGTGTACATAACACGCTCATATAGCTACAATTAGTTACAACTATATTTGTTCTGAAGGTCAAAGTTTAATTTTTAATACTTATCCAATGTTCACTGTAGATTTATCGGTAGTAGTAAACATTCAAATTTGATAAATATGCTGCGTAATTAATGTAAGTGATCTAAATTAGTTAATAATTTGCTGATGTTAGGTGACGTGGCTGGCGTACACATTAGAACAGTGCAGTTATGTTACATTCGATTATTTCAAAGCGAGATATCTTCTGATGCATTTCAAGTATATTTAGAGAGTTATGTGAAAGAGTATATGAACCAGCTCTGGTTTCAGGACACACATCCACAATTTAGTGAAAAAAAAAATCGTTTGGTATCTTATGTGATGTCAGTTTTGAGGAAATTAGTGAAGTATCTTGAGAAAATGTCTTACTAGTGAATAATGTGCTGGTCAAGTCACAATGGTACAAAGTTATAAATGTACATACAGTACTTCCCTTTATTATTATTATTTTTTTTAAATTGTATGCACATAACATTTTTGTTTGATGAGTATTAACCTGTCAGACGCCCATGATCAGACCTACATTCCTCTCCAAAACTACAGACTCAATTATTAATCCTTCTTTTAAAACACTATTACAAAGCGGCTTGGAGGAAATCTGGATTGTAAAATAGATCCAGACTTGAAATGGAAGCCGTCCTCTTTGGGGGCGATACCAAATTGTGAAATTGTAAATCATTACATTTATACAGGTTTACAAGACTAAACTAAAAAAAAAGATAAAAAAAAAAGTGTTCAGGATGAGTATAATATTGCTGGGTTTCATGTGATGTCACATCCGCCTCATTAGTTATTCAAAACTTTAGCTGGTGGTCTACCAAAGCTCAGTTGACAAAGCGTTTGTACAAAGAAGGTGCATTGCTCGCATGAAAAATGCCTTACGCTTGCGTTGTTTTAGGTTATTCGAATCGATCAAATTGTGAAACTGATAAGTTTCTTCAGGGTTCCCCGTGAACTAATAAAAAAGGGTGAATGAACATAGGATTTCAGAAAAAGACGTCGAAAAAGGTGGCTTTTGAACCTCTCACTGAAATCGAAGGGACCCGAGTCGAAGCATGCTCGAGTTTGCAGTGATCACTTAGTGTAAGGTTTGTATATCCCTCTCAGCCATTTCATTAGTGTTTTCCAAGTACTTTTCTTGCTATGTGTCATTATTTTACAGTACTTTTTTTGAGTCACAAAGCACTAAAGTCCCCAAATGTTTCTTTGTTTACTCTTCACTCGATGGCTGCCATATTGGGGGGGGAAAAAATGCGTCTCGCTTTCTTTAACAGGGTGTCCTAGCGGTCTTTTCAACGATGACGACATAAACTGGGCTCCAACACTGAAATTAGGTCATGATAAAGTCAAACAGCAGTCAGAGGAAGATAAAGAGCTCGAAGTAAGAGCAAAATCTTTGTTTTAAACTCTATGTTTTGAAAAAAATATACTTACATGGGCAAAAACAATACAGGATTCATTCGGCAGTGACTTGATAGCGAGGTCCTTTACCCAGCCACATGCAAAAAAGTTGTAAGCCTCCATACTCTTCCACACTTTCATCTGTTGTGCGGTGTAGAAGGATGTCTGCAACACCAGATAGTTCGAAATGTCGGGGAACTCGACTGAAGGGTAGTTTTCGAGATCATATGACAAAATCCTTCTTTCCCAGACTGTAGGGGTCTATTCCATTGCACTTAGCAAACTTCTGAATATATCCAAAGCGAGCAGTGGCTTCTAGATTACGAGCATACTCTGATAAGTTATCGCTAGTTGCTTGCACTACGGCAGCCATCTTGGTTTGCTTGACCACCAGCTGTTTTACCGGAAGTGAAATCACTAAGAAAAGTCACTGAAACCCAAAAATTCAAACCCCATGGCCAACAGGGGCCTTTCTGTGTGGAGTTTGCATGTTCTCCTCATGTCTGCGTAGGTTTCCTCTGGGTGCTCCAGTTTCCCCCACAGTTCAAGTAAAATACCTAAGATTAAGTAAAATACCTAAGATTAAGTAAAATACCCAGCCATTGGGGTTATACAAGTCAGTGCATACTTAGTGCTGGTCCCAAGCCCGGATAGATAGAAGGCCCAGTGTAAGATTAATAACCAATTTAGCTTATGCTAATGTTCTTAAAAAAATAAAATAAAATAAAAAACAACTCTCATCATGACACACCAATGAAAAGTCTAGTATGTCAAACGTTTTGCATTTTCTTGCCTAGTTTGACAACTCTTGTGACATTTACTTTGACATTCCATCTTCAGCCATGATCAACAATTTCTTGACCTTCCTCCCAGTTGACACGCAAGGACATGAACCATGATTCATCTTTCAGCTGCTCCTGTTAGGGGTTGCCACAGCAGATCTGTTCGGCATATTTGATTTGGTATAGGTTTTACACCAGATGCCCTTCCTGACACAACCCTACCCAATCTATCCGGGCTTGGGATTGGTGCCAAGGTGTAGGGCATTATCTTGTACACCCAGAGGAAACCCACGCAGACACAGTGAGAACATGCAAACTCCATACAGAAGGCCCCAGTCAGCCGTGAGGTTCAAATCCGGAACCTTCTTGCTGTGAGGCAACAGTGCTAAAAACTGCACCACCATACCACCCACATGAACCATGATCAGTCAAACTTTTAGGTGTTGTCAGTCTCCCAACTGAGACACAGCAAGACTTTATGGCTCTGTGACCGTCTAATCTGACATGGAAAAGACAAAAATACTGTGTAGTCTGATCCCAGCATAACGCTAACCTTAATCAACACAATCATACTTATCCAACCTGAAACACTCACCATCCCCTGAACTTTTGGGTCAACGCCACTCAGGTAGAACGACTGGATCAGGTCCATCTCCACATCATCGACTTTTGGTTTTGCAGCAAGGAGTACTTGTGGGAAACTGCTGCAACTCTGATCATCTCACACAAAATTTTATTTGCATAACTGTTTCAATAGACATTGTTACAGAGCAGCTTCACAGAAAGAGAAGCCATCCTTTTTACCACATCGTGAGATTATAAATCATAACAGTGTACAGGGGTAGAAGAGTAGACAAGAAGACAGTCATCTATATCCCCTGCCCTATATACCAACTATATACCAAGTTTCAAGATATTATTTGTCGCATTTTTCAAGTTCTGTTGCAGGAAACTAACCCTACCTCTTTACACGGACCTCAGCAGCCCATGGCATAAGCCCACCGGACCTTTGGTCCAGGTGAGCTAAAAATTAAACTTTCTCACATTTCTTAGTATCAAAAGGCACATATACATTACATAATCAACACATACAGTATACCAACTTTCCAGATCATACCACTCATAGTTTTCAAGTTCCGCTCTGGAACCAAAACCTACCCCCAAGACTAACCTGAGAGACTAAGTCTGAAATTGTTTCCGTGGAAACATGAAAACTTAAAATTTCTCAAATTTCTTAGTATGAAAAGGCATATCTATATCGCCTTGTTAACATGTATACCAAGTTTCAAATCTGTATCATGAATAGTTTTGGATATATGCTCCAGAAACAAACATTGCTCTTAGAAACTAAGTCAAAATCTATTTTTTTTTATGTAAAAATTTGAAAAAAAAAATTTTTTTCTTCAAAAATCCAAAATAGCAAAAGCCACCAGTTCACATGTTGCTTGATATGTATACAAAGTTTCATGAAGATATCTTCAGTAGTTTTAAAAGATATGGCCCGGAAATGAAAACGTGACCGGACGGACGGAACCCGTTTCTATATAAAAACAACAGTCCTAAGTGTGTTGAAAGGATGGTCGGTATAAGTATGTTGCAATGAGCACGGGACGGTCTTTATGATTACAGTAGCAGGTTGTAGGAACAAGTCTACAGTATCCAAGTGAGATTATCCACTGAAGCAAGGGGGAGTCTCAGGTAAAAACTGTCTTGGGAAAGTAGTCTGGTCTGGTCACTGATTTTATATATATTTTATAAAACATCAACTGTAATATTAATGAAAATCATTAATTTTTTAATCAAAACCACCCATGGAAAACAACTGAAAAAGAGCTTGAGAGTTTTATTGAATGAAAAGTTAATAAATATACACAAAGCCTATACAGCTATACATCTACTTCTTCCCTGTGGCTTTAGACTGAGGGTCTTTAGCAGTGCAGCGTGTCTGTAGGGCAGAAAGCATTTCCTGGCTTGTCAGCTTGGCACCTTTCATTACTAACCTTTCACCATCCACTGAAAACAGAAGCACAGTCATGTTAAGGATTGTGGCCTATAAGATAATAGCAAATATGGCTACAGTTCAAGACACACATTTCCTGATGCGCACACTGTAATCATTCTGTGCCAGATTGCACACAATGGAAATTCATAACTGAGGTCACTTACAGAACGTGATGTCGATCACAGGCTCTGACCGGTCATGTTTCACTTCTGCTACAACTTCACAGTTCATGTTTGTAGCTCTGGCCTTTTCTGATCCAACCAAGACAAGAAAGTCTCTGTGGAAGAAATCAGGAATTGTTGAAATGTTAGCAGCCCATAACAAAAAGTACAAATTGTTTTCCTGCAACTAACAGTGACCTATAAAATTACACAGACGGGATTTTCAGTTGCATGTTGCATTATAAATAAAGAATAAAACTGATATGGAAACAAAATATTAGACAAAATAGACTGTTTACAGCAGCTCAGTTTGGACAAAACATGTTCTTTACAGGAAGTACTGACAGTGTGGTTGATGCATCAACATGACGTCACTGCTATGAAGCATCACGATGGTGCTGGTTTGCTACAAAGTGCCTGCGAAACTGCATTTTTTTTAAATTGTGAAAAACATGAGTTTAATAATATTTTAATGGCGGACAACGAGGAGAATTCAATAAATATGTTAATATTTTACGACTTTGGAATAAAAAAAAAAAACATCTAATCAACTGCTTTAAAATCTTTGTTGTTATTATTATTTAATCATGCTGCCTGCCATATTTCAGAGTGATATAAATCATCACGATATTGATATTATACAGGGTGTTTCTGATCTCATTTCACAATCTAATAACTTTGCCAATTCTCGTTGAATTGACCTCAAATTGTAACAGCATGTGTAGAAACAGGTCAAAATTTTATGTTTAATGTTTTTATCTCTTTAGGTATAGAAATGCCATTCACTGGCATTCAGTGTCTATGTTCCCACCCTCACGTTATCAGAAGACACAAAAGACGAGTTCTATGGGCAGCTCGATGGACTGATCAAAGGCTGCCCAAAAGACGAGCCATTATTCCTCCTCGGCGATTTTAACGCCAGAGTGGGTGCAGACCACGATTCTTAGCCTACCTGCCTGGGACACCACAGCACTGGAAAGACCAACAAAAATGGCCAGAGACTGCTGGAGCTGTGCACTTACCATGACCTGTGCATTACAAATACCTTCTTCCAGTGTAAGCCACAACACAAAGTGTCATGGAAGCGCCCCAGGTCTCACCGCTGGCACCAGCTCGACTTGGTCATCACCAGGCGCTCTGCCCTGAACAGCATCCTCTCCACCAGAAGCTACCACAGTGCTGACTGCGACACTTACCACACCCTTGTGAGCAGCAGAGTGCGCCTGCAGCCTCGCGTGCTACACCGCTCCAAGCCAAAAGGTCGCCCTCGCATCAACACCGCACTGATGTCGGTTCCCTCCAAGGTGGAAGTGTATGTGTCCATCCTGGACCAGGCCCTCCAGGACCTGCCAGAGCATGATGCCACAGCCAAGTGGGACGCCATGAAGGATGCCATATACAGCACAGCCATGTCCACGTTTGGCAAGAAGGAGAGGCCCAGCCAGGACTGATTGAACGCATACCTTCCAAGGATGGAACCACTGATCAAGGCCAAGCAGAAAGCCTTCCTGGCTTACAACAGACTGCCAGACGGACAGACAATTGCTGCACTCAGCAGCACCACACATCATCTCGCCAGGCAGTGCACAAACGAGTACTGGCAGCAACTTTGTGAGGAAATCCAGCACTGTGCAGAGTCCGGAAACATCCATGGAATGTACAGCGGCATCAAGAAGGCGCTAGGCCCCACAGTGAAA
>JAOANJ010000020.1:6580628-6591071 GCA_026413345.1 Ariopsis seemanni
AAATGACCAAGTATAATATTTTTGTCTCATTTGTTTAACTGGGTTCTCTTTATCTACTTTTAGGACTTGGGTGAAAATCTGATGATGTTTTAGGTCATATTTATACAGAAAAATAGAAAATTCTAAAGGGTTCACAAACTTTCAAGCACCACTGTACAGTATGTAGTCTCATCAAGATGACTCACCTTTACACACAGGAGTGCTGCCATTCCAGCTCTTGCCTTTACAGTACAGCAATGGTGAGCCAAAGAGCCTGAAGCCAGTGTTGCAGGTGAATTGGACTAGCGAACCATCAGGCGACATCAGTGTGGTGCCATGCACGAGCTTGCTGGGAGTAGGGCATCCTGGAGCTAGGGTGTGCAGGCACAAGACAAAACAAGTCAGCTGACTAACAAACTAAATAGACACATTGTAGAAAGATCCTGATGTGGGTGGAGCACAGAAGCACGGCAGGCGGTTGTTTGTGACTTAATTATTTTCTTTATTGCTGCTTTTCAGCACACAACTCAGACTCTCTCTCACAGACACAGACATACACACACAGGCTACTAGCAAGCCCTCGGCACTGACCTCCCCTTCTCACTCTCCTTTTATAGGGCGTGGTCACTGGAGGAGGCACACAAACACACGTTAATTGACAACAGGTGTAGTGGCACGACCACTCACTTTCCCTGACTCCGCCCTCTATTCACAGACTGACATTCGGCCACACCTCCGCTGCTACATACCCCTACCACCTGACTCAGCCCGGGGAGCCATCCAGCCTGAAGCTGACTCCCCCCCCCTTGACGGGACAGGAAGTCCGCCACCACCATCTGCGCCCCCGGCCTGTGGATCACCTCGAATTTAAATAGCTGGAGTGCAAGATACCAACGGGTGATCCACGCATTGGCATCCTTCATGCAGTGGAGCTACTGGAGGGGCGCTTGGTCTGAACAGAGGGTGAAAGGGTGTCCCAGCAGGTAGTACAGGAGGGCAAGGACCACCCACTTGATGGCTAGGCACTCTTTCTTTATTGTGCTGTACCTGCCTTCCTGCATTGACAGCTTCCGGCTAATGTACAGCACGGGACGCTCCTCCCCCTCCACCTTCTGGGACAGAATGGCCCCCAGCCCTCTGTCCAACGCATCTGTCTGTAAAATAAAGGGGAGAGAAAAGTCAGGGGAGTTAGTGTTACAGTGGCCCCCCACACAGTGCAGCCTTTACCCTAGAGAAAGCCTGTGGGCATTGCTCCATCCACTGGACCGGATCTGGTGCTCCCTTTTTAGCGAGATCCGTCAGCGGGCTGGTGACATCCGAATAATTAGCTATGAACCTATGATAGTAGCCAGCCAGCCCCAGGAACTGTCTCACCCCCTTTTTGGTCTTGGGCCTCGGGCAGGCTGCAATCGCTGGTGTCTCATTAATTTGGGGACGCACCTACCTATGGCCTAAGTGGAAACCCAGATACCGTACTTCCACCCGCCCAATTGCACATTTCTTTGGGTTAGCTGTGAGACCTGCCCACCTCAGCGACTTTAGGATGGCCCTAAGGTGTTCGAGGTGCCACGGCCAGTCATTGCTGTAGATGATATCATCGAGATACATGGCTGCATAGGTGGTGTGGGGGTGGAGGACCCTGTCCATAAGCGACTGGAATGTAGCGGGCGCCCCAAACAGCCCAAAAGGAAGTGTGATGAACTGGTGCAAGCCAAATGGTGTGGAAAAGGTTGTTTTCTCTCGGGACAGAGGATTCAAGGGGATCTGCCAATATCCCTTTGTTAAATCCAGTGTCAAATAAAAACAAGCAGTGCCTAATGGATCGAGCAACTCGTCAATGCGAAGCATTGGGTACGCGTCAAATTCAGACACCACGTTGACTTTCCTATAGTCCACACAGAACCGGACTGATCCATTGGTCTTGGGGACCAGGACCACTGGGCTGTTCCAGTCACTGTGGGACTCCTCGATTATGCCCATTTCGAACATGGCTTCAAGTTCATCCCGGACCACCTTTTTTTTGTGTTTGGGTAGGCAGTAAGAGCGGCTGTGCACTACCACCCATGGGGGCATCTCAATGTGGTGTTCTATGAGGTGAGTGCGGCCAGGCAGGGGTGAAAACACGTCGGAAAATTCTTTCTGCAACTGGGCTACCTCCGTGAGCTGGGTCGGGGAGGTCTGGTTACAGCCGGAATCCACCAAAACCTGGTATATGTCCCCTTGGATACTTACCGGTATACGATATGCTCCGGCCCGATCGAGGGCAGTTTCTGGCACATCGGGGACCTGGACCACCGCGCCCACCTCCATCATGGAGCACTGATGTTGGAGATGTCTCGGCTCCCCGTAGCGCCAGCACACCGGCCCAGACTCTCCCTCTGCACCAGTGTTACGGGCATCACTCACCTGGGGGGGAGGAGACACAGACAAGAAAGGGGAAAATGGGAGGACACCATGGGTGTGCCGGGCCAGCTGGGGGGGAGCCGGCCCCCGCCTCCATGGTAGGCGAATGGGGCGAGGACGGGAAGCAGAGGGAGAGAGAGAAGAGAGAGGAGACACACCTTCCTGCCGTTGGCACTGCTGCCATGTGGACCTCTGCCAGCTCGATAGCTTGGTCCAGCGACACCGGGCGATGACACTGGACTCACTCTGTGGTTTCTTCCAGAAGTCGCGCAACGAATTGCTCCAGTGTCACCAGGTCAATCACTCCCTCGGCGTCACAGTCATCTGCCCTCAGCCACCGCTGGCAGGCGTCCCGGAGTTGTTGCCCAAACGCGAATGGTCAGCCAACCTCCTCCAAACGCAGCGAGCGGAAGCGCTGCCATTGTTGCTCCAGGGAGTGGCCAACATGCTGGAGGATGGCTCGTCAGAGGTCCGCGTACATGAGCCGGCTGTCGGTGGGGAGCTGCAGCGTGGCCAGTTCCGCCTCGCCCGTTAGCAGAGGGAGGAGGCATGCCACGCGTTGGTCGATCAGCCAACCCCACGCCTCCGCTGCTTGCACAAAGAGTGCGAGGAAGGCTTCCGGATTGTTGTGCGGACCTATCTTCATTAGGGTGAGGTGGGGAGGGTCCACTCTGGTGGCAGTCGTGGGCCCCTCTGATGCGAGCAGGTGCTGGAACGCCTGACGGTCTTCCTGTTGGGCCAGCACCAAGGCTTTGAACCATTGGTTCTTGCTCCTTCCGGAGGGCGACCAGCGCTTGGTGCTGGTTCTGCCGGCCTGTGGCGAGGGCATTAATCAAGTCCTTGAACGCTGAGGACTCCATGAGGCTGTTCCCTTCTGCACTCTCCTGGGTTTCAGCACCACTGTAGAAAGATCCTGATGTAGGTGGAGCACAGAAGCACGGCAGGCGGTTGTTTGCGACTTAATTATTTTCTTTATTGCTGCTTTTCAGCACACAACTCAAACTCTCTCTCACAGACACACACAGGCTACTAGCAAGCCCTCGGCGCTGACCTTCCCTTCTCACTCTCCTTTTATAGGGCGTGGTCACTGGAGGAGACACGCAAACACACGTTAATTGACAACAGGTGCAGTGACACGACCACTCACCTTCCCTGACTCCACCCTTTATTCACAGACTGACGCTCGGCCATGCCCCCACTGCCACACACATACCTGTACACATCAATGACATAGGTAGAGCATCCAGCAGTGAAGCCCACTCCAAAGCACACCACATCACAGCAAGTGATCCCGTAGAGAATCCTGTAGGGATTGTGGCTTATATTGTAAATGATCTACTGCTTGCATAAACATAAAACAGTAGGTCATTTACCACTTTAGCCACAATTGCAGAAACATATCTACAATCTGATGTAAGCAGTAGGTCATTTACCACTTTTGCCAACGCTGATTCAACACTATGATGCTTCTAGAAACCAGTCTGAAAAACATCCTGCTTTTTATATATTTATCAAGCAACACATTTTTTGAACAAAACAGATATGGAAGGATGTGAAACCTGTGGCATAGGTTGCCCTGGACCACTGTTTTCAAAGCATGACTCATATTCGATGTTTCCATCAGAAGCCAGGACAGAACCCCACAGACAAAACATACTATATCTCTGACAAACTAACATACCTGAGTATTAAATACTTTCTACCACTTTACAAACAATCCTACACAAAAGCCTGTATGTATAGATGGGGCAGAGGTGGCTGCTATAAATGGGCTCGCATTTCAGAGATAAAAACTTGTGATATAATGCATTGCTCATCCATAATTGTTTCAATTTCAATGATGGATATTAGATTTTTAGCCTCTCATTTAATATCACAATCAGCCATCACTAGGCTGAGTCATCACTGACTGGATTGAACTGGACAACAAGAAAAAGTTTAGTAGATACACATTTCTGTACATACAACACTGCACTCAACCCAAAATTTATACTGTACTACAATTTCCACTGGAATCTCAAACAAAAGCATAAACTCATACAGTATGTTTACATTTGCATATACTTAAAATATTTTCTGCATATATAATCTTGTTTGTAGTCATTCAGACTGTAATGACTGACCGATGCACAGTGGTGGATGTCTAGCCCACTGGCCAGACACACAGCTGCTGGTGCGGTGGCCATGCATCCTGAAGCCAGGGTTACAGCTGAAAGTGACATACAGCCCACCATAACGAAAAAATGTGCGGCCATTTTCAAGGTGCCTGAGGACTCTGCAATCGCTGGGAGCAACACCTGAAAAGACACAAGATAAGTATCAGATACTGAGATAAGTGAATAAACTGCAACATAAGCACAGAGCAACACGCAGATGTCATCACGCAGAACCTGCTGTAAAACAGCTGATTAGCCATGAGTCGTAAACAATTTCTGCAGCACCCAATTTAATGCAAATGCCAAATGTCGAGACGAGACGAGATGAGATGAACGTGAGTGGTTAAAAGTTCTCTGGGTCATTGCAGGTATTCCCAAGAGAAGTATTTCGCTAAGAGCGAGGTTAGCTAGCAAAACATTCTTTGAAAGCATCATGACAAAACTTAGCTTCATCAATCCTGAATGTTTAGTGTGTTGTTTTATTAAGCAGGTTACGTGCAAAACGTTTTTGGGAGGTTGTCTTCCATGGCCAGGGCCTCAGCAGAGCAGCACTCTAACGTGGGTATCTACAGTTGATCTCTTAGAGGTTTCTGTTTACTGTTAACACTCAAGTCCTCACTTCTGACTACATGTGCTATAAACCAATGTCTTACAGTAAAGAGAAAGTGAAGAAATATAGAAAATTCTAAAGGGTTCACAAACTTTCATGCACCACTGTAGGTTACAAAACAAATATACACAACATACACAAAAAGCTAAAAATAACCAAATCAATGAACAGATACTGGAATTAGAAAAGGAACCCATTTCCAAAGCAATTTCAGTGCACTTGATGTCAAAATAAAGTGACCATGCAAACCAAGAAAGGTGTCTTTGAAGGGTATTCAACCCTCAAAGACATGTAAAAGATCTCCAATCTCACTGATTTACTACACGTTGAAAAAATACCATGCACAGTTTAGTGGTGTCTTTTGGCCCATATCCCATCAAAACCCTCATACCTGCAGCCAAGGCCCAGTTCATAAAAAGCAGCACATGCAAAAGTGTAGCTCCAAGAGCCCCCGTGGATATCCAGTGTGGCTTTTCAGTATTCATAGCTTTCAGATAAACAGGAGGAATGTTGTATAGTTCGCAGGGATGGAACTCCAGCATAGGGGAAGGTATGAGACAGAGTGCCATATCAGTTTCAGACATCATAGACACACCTCTTGCTCCAGAAAGAAAACAGTGCAGGATGTTAGTTCATAAAATGACTCTCATTTAAAAATGGTAGAATGGTCATACGGTAGGTGGTTTTCGCAAAAAGAAAAAAAAGTACCAATATTCACTTTGACATTCATAATAATCCTCTTGCTTTTAACATCTTATTTAATAAAATGAATTTAATGTCTCATAGCGAAGTTGATTTTCATTGACTAAACAATACATAAAGATTAAAAAAAAAAAACACTTGTACAGGTAAAATGCTGCCACAGAAGACTAAAAAAAACATAGCCTCACTCACAACCTGCCGTACATGCTGCTACGGGCGGTCTACGGTAAAAAAAAAATTGGCAAAACTGTGCTTGAGACTTGTGCGAGCGCCATAGAAGGTCGTAGACTGCCCGTGGGGACTTTTGGTCCTGCACATGCAAATTCTACGGGTCTTATGACAAATCAAGAACGCATACACTACATACGGGACCCACACTCCTTTTGTAGGCCTGAACCAAGTCAGCAGCATGGCTAGTAGGGGCTTTTTGCAATGACAGTAAGACGCATGAGTGACGTGCCTCAGAAGTACTATACAAGTATTCCACACTTGCTATTTGTGCAGCCCGCAAGACAGAAGTACATCTCACTTTCTACCCCTATGTGTGGCATGCGTGCAGCGCACGTGACCCGTACGTAGTGCACGCGACCCACACGTGACACGAGGGCTAAGATTCTGGGTGTATATATTGGGGAGGAACCAAGGAACTGTTCATGTAGTGTGTAGCATTGTAGAAGGGAAGAAGACCACCTCATTTGCTGCTTTTATTTGAGTCCATGTTTAATTTACCTTGCAAACGTCAAATAATAAAACATGAGTATAAGGGAATAACATATTTTATTACACTGTAAAAAATCCCAACTAAATAGCTCAACAGTTTGAGCAATGAAACACACTTTGACTCTGAGCTGCTGTCCTGCTCCTGCTGAGTGGTGGGACGGGGTGTCGGGATGTCCTTGTCCTCACCACTGAGCATGGCTCAATGGCCTGACAGCGATGATGGGATTGCAATGTCCTCACTTCTGGGCATTGTTAGCTGAAACATAGAAGAAAATCAGCATATATAATATTAATTACATAAGCATATAGATACTGAAATTAATGTTTAAAGCATGTGTATTTATCTGTGAAAATACCTCTGGCGGGGTGCTGTGCCTTCTGCCGGCTTGAAGGCATAATTCTACCTGTCTGTGCAGGGCTCGCCGGTGCTGCTACCATCATCATGAAATTCTTCCTCCTCCTCCCCCTCTGCTGTTTCAGGCTGGGTTACTTCACTTTTGCTCGTTTCTTCTTGGGTCCCATTTTCTGAACTTTAAACTGAAATTTTTTTTTTTTCCCAACAAAATATCCAATGTTCTTCAGTCGAAAGACCGAGACAGAATTCTGCAGACACGCTGGTTTTATTCCCACTCCTGGCTTGCATCACACGCAAGTTATGAGTGATTGTAACGTGCTAATCATCACATGCGTCACACACGCTTCACAAGTGCGACCCGAACTCATAGCGCAGGAAACTGGTAAAATGCAAGTCACACACACTCCACACTCTCTGAACACACACTGATCAGGTGCATCAGACATACGCTTTCCACGGGCTAACGGCGCAACTTTTCCCATGCCTCGAGGAAGTCAGACATGCAACCTGTACTTGACAAGTACTTTGCCCGTACTCCTCCTCCAAACTTTCCCCCGGGTTCACCGCAACCCTGCGGCACGGCTGCGAGCTACCAAACACTGCGACCCGTGCATGTCCAAAACACTTACGGCGGGTTGTGAGTGAGGCTTAAGCTAAGCTAAGCTGAGATTCTTTATTATCATTGGACAGAAAACATACAACAAAATTCAAATGCACTCAAATACTGGACTCAGATATTTAAAAAAGGATAATAAAAAATAAATACGTTTCCATTCATTCAATTTGTACCATACACTCTCACACACACATTGCCAATGTTTGCAGTTAAAAAAACAAAACAAAACCAAAACAAAAATGCTAGTTATCTAAGCTATCAGGGAAAATATCGCTAATGTTGCTTTTATTAACAATTAAGATTGAAAAGACGACACTCCTTGATCGAATATGTTTATCGGGCAGTTATACGGCCAGTTATTTTATTTTATTTATTTATTTATTTACCCTAAACTGGCTGTTGAGGTTATGGTCTGTATCTTATGGAGCACCGTCTTTTAGTTTAGCCAGTAGCTTTTTGGTTAGGTTCCATAGCTAGCTTGTTAGCTTCGAGGTTAGTAAGCGTGTTCCAGCCGTACTATTCCAGCAGCCAGGCTTCACTATCCCTGCCCCTTTCTCCATTTATGGAGTTAGGCGGAGTCAGGAACTCCCAAGATGGCGACGCCCATAGCCTCCTTAATTTTGAGCTTCAAACTCCCTCTTCAGAAATCCTATGAGCTGTCACAGAGGCTTTGTCCATTATTTTTACAGTCTATGGATTGGTCAGAAGAGAAGGTATTGATTAATTCTCTCTAACAGCAGCTCTGACAGTTGTGCAGGTTTATATCAAAGCACTCATTGGAATACATTATGGTTTCTATAGTAACAGCTCGTTCACAGGGACTCGTACAGTCCAGGACTCACAGCATAAATGTTAGAAAAGGTAAAGTTACAGCTTTAACTGTGACTGATACAAAGCACTGACACTGGAGGCTCCTTCCATCAGTGGGACGACACGTAACTTCTGTCAGAGCTGCTGTTTAAAGAAATAAAAATAAAAAGAAAAATGTTCTCATTGTTTCACTCATTTACGATTCAGATATAATCGATCCTCAGCGGATTTTTATTCTCAGGCCGTTGGTGTAGGAATATTGTCTGAAGGAAACAAAACTCTCAGGAGTTTCACACTGAGCTTCTGAACAACACGGCGAGTGTGACCTTTCTGTGAGATCTGATAACTGATCTGCAGATAAAATCAAAAGCAGGAGGTGGAGAAATTCAATAGACATGCTGGAAATAGAAACGGGAGAAGCTTGCTGAGACGCTGTGACGGAGCTTCACTGAGCTGCTCCAGATGGTGTGAGCTTTCTACCTGATGTTCTGGAAACATCTGGACCTCATTTATCAAAACGGAAAGAAAATAATTTTGAAGCATTTACACAAGAAAGGCGGTGTTTATGAAAATATAGAAATCTGATGTAAATTTGTGTAAATTTCCATATAAGGAGACTTGCTGATGTGAACCTCGATCGATCGGCTTCAGCCTTCAGGATGGTGACACTGTAGAGCTTCAATCGCTGATTTATTTCAGTGACAGAAAGTTCATGGACATTCTCATTTTGTATGAATGATAAATTCATAAATTAAGACAAACAAGACTAGATCTTCAAATTAAGATAAAAGTAAAGGCGCCCTATGAAAAGGAAGAAGAGTTAGGAGAGAGAGAGAGAGAGAGAGAGAGAGAGTGTGTGTGTGTGTGTGTGTGTACGGAAGCTGATACACTGCACTGACTCTTTCACCATTTAGTGATCTTTTTTTTTTGACGTTTTCAGCTCTCTGTAATCTTTGCCTTTTATAGCGTTTGGTGGGCGTGGCCAGAGGGGAACCGTTGGAGCCTTCTAGGCATTCAGAGAAGCCCAAATATATCAGCGTTTCAAATGTTATATTTAATTTCTTTCATTCTTTCATAATTTCATTATAATTATTCTCTTCTAATTTGGCCTCATTTTCCATCAAATTTGCTTCAGAAATGAAACGGTTACTGTCCTGAAAACATTAAAACAGAGTTATCCAATGAGATTGTTTTGTTTGTTGTCTCTAGGCTGAGAAGAGTTTTGAGCTGACTCACCCATTTATTAGGACTTCATTGCCGGGACAGAAGGCCATGGCAGTGAATGTTTATGTAGCAAGTGACAGATGAATTAACCAATCAGATTTTGATTTATAGTGGGAGGGACCAAAAATGTATTGCCCACAGTCTTCTCGAAGGCCAACGTGAGCTTAACCGTGAGTTGTCGCCATCAGCGCAGCAGTGAAGTCACCTTCCAGCCGGTGTAGTATTCATCAGTAGTGTTAGCAAATGCCAATAAAGCAGTCAAGCCGGTGCTATTGAGAGCAAGTAGTACAGGCTAACGACAGAGAAACTACGATTTCTGTTTCCAGATTCTTCTTCCATGCACACTTGTGACAGTATTTTTCACTCGTACTTAGGCATTCATTTCCTGATGAACTTAGTTACTTTTAAAATCAAAATTGACAACTACACAAAATGGAGCTACCTGGCAGCCTGCCGCTAACCCCTTGCAAAATCCTTTGCACTGTTACTTTTTTGGTGTCTGGCTAAGTTTTGGCTGAGCTCAAGTCCCAGCTCTAATAGTAACAGTTTGCCACTGGTTCCTAGGATACACTAAACTGACACTGATGATCTAGCAGTGTCAACAGTTCTGCTCCTGCACCACAGCAAACAATAGAAAATCTTCCACTTCTGTTGGTACCACTGCTGATCCATGTGATTTCTACCTTAGTTTTCAATGCCTGGATTTGGTACAACTAACCAATAAAGAATTTCACTGCCAGTTATTTTTAATTACTGAATAAAAATACAGCCCTCGATCTCCAAAAAAAGACCCCTTCCCACACCAAGTGGCACATAGGGCGGCGCCGATCTCCGTTTCCATAGCCCTCGGCCTCTCACCTATTACATA
>JAOANJ010000020.1:6794419-6807488 GCA_026413345.1 Ariopsis seemanni
GTTGTTGGATTATTCATTACATTTGATTCTTATTGATATTAATTTGTAATGCGGAATCAAATAAAGTACATAAAATGTGTGTGTGTGTGTGTGAATGAAACGTGAAAAACCGACTACAGTAATGGAAGGTGAGAAGAAAAGACGTTATGTTACGAAGGAAAGGAAACGCAGGACCAAACTAATAAATATTAGTTTGATCAGCGAGCACCTCAGTGTGATCAGCTGTTTGTTAGCGACAGAATTATGTAACTGTCAGTGCACAGTCAAGGTAAACCTGTAGATGGCAGTAATGCAACACTGGATGTCAGCTGCCATAAAACCCAAAAGATGAAGAAAAAGAAGACGATGACTAAGGTAAGCGTGCGCATGTGCACATGGACTTCCTCCATCTGCTTGAGTATGTGAAGCGAGTGATTTCATGCACATCATTTGCAAGAGAATCCCCTCAAATTAAATAACTTCCCAGCCACAGAATGGCCTTTTTTGTTGTTGAGTTATTACAGAAATAAACGTATCACAATGACCAAATTTCAGAGGGAACTAAATTTCACCGATTTTATGAAATCGAAAGGCCGTCTACTTTTAAGAAGTCACAAATTAATGAGGAAAAAAAACCATCATGCATCATGGCTTCCTGGCTGCAGTGCATTCTGGGAAATGTAGGTGAAACTCTGTTAGCATTTTATTCTTTTATATTGTGCAATCAAGGCAGAAAGACTGCATTTACTATTACACTCGGCTCAGCTGTGCCATCTGTTGTATGATTTTGATCCTTGGAAAGTGAAGCGATCTGGTTCATAGACAAAAAGCAGTATTTTTCTAAGTTGTTTTTTTCTCGTACATTTGTGACTTTTTACTTTGTGGAATTTCAAAGTTGTGGGTTTTTTTCTTGCAAATTTATGACTTTATAATCTTAGAGAATATCTGATGTTTTTCTCATAAAATTGTCTCTTATCTCAAAAATTCTGAGATTTTTTCTTGGAATTTTACCCCGTCAACTCCATCATTTTACCTCCAATGGCCCTAAATCACAATTGTAATCACTGTGCAATTTGTTGTTGTTTTTTTTTTTAGTTTAACACTTTTGGCAATTTTTTTTCTATAGTTTCCTTTCTAGCACTGCTGTCAATTAAGCTAGTTTTTGCAGTTCATAATTAGTAACCTCTTTGTATTATAATGTGATGGGTTTCCGCTACACTGTTAGTGTCAGGAATGCAGGTGACAGACAGATGTAAAAGCAGCAGAGAATTTAATTAGGCAAAGCTAGAAGATACATCCAAAATGATATGCAGAAGGAAGAGTCAAAAAACAGGCAAAGGTCAGGTGAGACACAGATTATCAGAGGCAAAGCCAAAAAGCAAAAACCAAAGTCCAAACAAATTTGGGAAACCATACTATCAGTACAGATAACAAACAGCTTGGCAAAGTCAAGCAGGAACACTGAAGAGTTACTTCGTAAAGTGTGGGTGAACTGAATGTCCTTAAATACTGAGGTATGATTATGAACAGGTGCAGATTATTAGAATTTTGGAGACTGTGGATGGTGAAGTGCAGGATGGTTATTGTAGTCCGTGGCAGCCATATTTGTAGGCTGCAGTGAATTCTCGGAAGTGGAGCCTTGAGTGTGAGCAGGTTAGAGTAGTGTAGTGTCAGATTTTAAATCATATCAAAGTCAAAGTCCCTGGTCTTCCCAGGCAGTCTCCTGTCCCAGTACTAACCGACTCTTTAAGGCGTATAGGTGCAGCGTCAATCTCTGTTTCGATAGCCCTCAGCCTCTCGCCTATACAGCTAGGGTTACAGTGGGGGGCTAGTCTTCTGATAACCACAAGAGTTTGACTTCCCCACTTGCATCTGTATTGCAGCATGCCTTGCCAGATGGTAGTAGGTACCATTTTTATGATGGTCTTTGGAATCACCCGACTGCAAGTAGAACTCGCGATCTCCAGGTTGGGAGGCAGACATGCTAATCACTAGGCCAACTCACTGTCTGAGACGTAAGTAGATTATCAAGTAGAAACAATGTAAAAATATTACTGCTCTTAATTTAACTTGACAATTGATATGGACATAGTTGAAGTTATCTGAACTTGAAAATGAGACTTGAAATAGTGAGGAATTGTATGTTTATTTGATAAGACAATGTGAGTTTTCTTGAATGGATAATGTAACAAGTTGTTTTCACCCAGATTATCAAGTTGAAACAACAAATGATCATTAGTTAAAAAAAAACTTGTATAACTTCTTGACTTGAAACAAAGGTTATCTTCAAGTTGAGTTTACTTGTAAGGGCGCAGATGAACAGTTTAACCAACTTGAAATTTCCTCACCTCAAGTGCTTTAGCTTATTTTCCTCCCAAGCACAAACTTTCTCATAAGGCATATAAATGTCAATTGAAACGTGGGTAGTTTTTCCAGTGTAGTACATTATCCTGGATTGATGTGAATCTGCATGTAATGTTCAGTTGTATTTTTGAGAAGGGGACTAATGAAGTCCCAGTGTGTATAAGACCAGGAGTATTCAATATCTTCAGTGGACATAGTGGTGAAAAAGCTAACTGAACAACTATCACAACCCAGTGTTCTCTCTGAGATCCCCAATGGAGTGGATGGTATAAAGGAGAAAGTGGAAGCAGCAGAAGCTGCATTAAGTAACAAAATTGATTAGAAATATAGTCTGCCCAAATAGGAAGATAAATTACTTCATAATATTTTAATCCATTGATGTATACAATAGCTACATACTGTATTGAACGATACAGTGGCATTTGCAAGGAAGAAGCTTGACCAGTTGTTTATGGGCAGATACAGGCCCGGCTAGCCACAGAACTGGCTAGATGAGGGAAAAACCAGCAGGGCTAACAAATCCCACCAGGCTTCATCAAAAATATTGACTGCAATCAAACAGTACATTTCTTTCTATGCTAACAATTAATACTTAATCTAACAGAAGAAAGATATTAAGTATTAAAATAATGTGCATTCACCAGTATGCAATTTTGCATGTGCTCTATGCAAGAATAGCGATGCTACAATATTAGATGTTGATGAACAGCACAACCCAGCACCACAATGAAGCTAACTCGCCAGTGATTCAAAATCAGGAGATTATGTCATGTGAGTTTGAAGAGAATTTAGGAGTAGCTTTAGCTAGCTAGCTATTTTATCCTGATGTGTGTCAAGCAACAGTACAAAAACAGTGCACCAGTTATTTTAGCAATGAAACACACCACCACCATAACGAAGATAAAGGCTCATAATTCACCTATGAAGCAAAAGTATGTCTTTCAAGTCCTGTCAGGCTTTTCTATCAAGCGGATTTTATTCACATTTGGTCAGAGTGTTGTATTAGCTGAGAAAGCAAAAAAATGCGTAGGATTTTTTTTGGGGGGGGAAATGTTACAGGCTAAGACTATAATATATTGGTTTCACAATTGTCAACTACACCAAACCGTCAGAAAATCCCTGGGGCGCTTTAATAGACACACTTATTAGTTAAACTTTAGAGACCTTAGGTTAGATCTAAGAAAACCTTTGTTTTCTGTGTCACGTGTCAAATTTCACAGAGACTGCTAAACAGCAGCCATGCATTATTCCTCTTGTTGGATGATCGCAAACCTATAGGCCCGAACTGGCTACTACAGCTAAAAAGACCTAAAAAAAAACAATGTTGACATGGTTATACAACCAATTACCACCAGTAACAGGCTGAACCAGGATTCAACTGGACTTGGACTGAGTTTCTGTTAAGAAATAAACCAAACAAAAGAGAATATTTGACTGGCCCACCATCAAGCTGAATTTTCACAACTGGTGCAACCAGCAAAGCAGTTCCCTGTTCCTTTTTTAACTCCACCAACTTTGCTGGAGAAGGTTATGTTTTCTCCTCCTTTTGTTTGTTTGTTTGCCTATTCCCAAAGTAACTCAAAAAGCAGTGAATGGATTTTGATGAAATTTGGAGGAAAGGTGGGTCATGGGCCAAGGATTAGATTTTGATGCAAATCCAGATTTGCATGCAGATCCAGGATTTTTTTTGTCTGTTTTCAACATAACTCAAAAAATAGTGAACGGGTTTGGATGAAGTTTGGTGTACAGCTTTAGTATTATCCTAGGTTCAAGTGATCTGACTTTGATGTTGATTATATGTGGCTTGCTGGAGGTATACACTCTACCGAGTGCCAAGCACATAGGCTTGATCTAGCAGCACAAGCCTTCAACACAGATATGAATCTGATCTAGGACCACACAGGCTCCAATCTAATTTGAAAGGATCTCTCTGGATGCTCAGGTTACAAAGAATCAGATATGAAATCTGATTTGCACCACTTTAACCCCTGTTATTCTGTTATTTATCTTGAAGCATGGTATTCAGTTACAGTTATGAATTATTCACCAACTACAGTCTAGTGATGAAAACAAAAGGAATTGCTTATCTGGATTCATCGACAGCTCTGGGGATTTTAACAGGTTAATCGTGTAAATTGAACAAGATCTAGTAGTCCCTGAATTTATAGGAATTCTCATCTACCTGCATCATGCAAAATACCTTTCCAGAGCAGTGTGATGAATCTACAGAATGACATTAGCACATAGCATTCTTTCAGGGTGAAGGAAATTTGTTTTGAATATTACAGCTGTCCGTCCCAAGATAAACCTGAATACACTTGCAACAATGGGAATACACAATGGACAATAAACTTGCAGACGAAAAACCCTGGAATACTGCTTTCAACCTCAGCCATTTGGTGGTCAGTAAGTCTTTCCTTCTCACAATAAACTGCATTTGGTTGCTTAAATACAAAAACATGTCTTACCTTGTGCCTGCATTTTAGAACCACCCCATAGGCTCCTGTAAACAAGAGAGGGAGAAAATAAGTAATTAGAATTAAACAGCTGGCTGACATCTGGATGTAATACACCTTGGTCACTTGTGGAATGACACGCTACAGGACTGTGGAAAAGATTTTACATGTCCCCATGATGAAGACCATGACTGAATGCATGGAACTTAATTTTAGGTTTAATCTCTAAATGAAAAAAACATCTCCATCTATAGCCAAGTCATAACCTCCTGGCAGAGGCAAGCAGGTTTTGACATAAAATATCTTAGTGCTTACATGGATTTCATGATGTTATCGATTTTCACAATCATCGATGCACCTCCATATTTTACAGTGAGCTTGGGGATGTTGTTTCTTATACATCTTTTTGTGCTTAACATGGTAACACGTCTCCTCTGACTACAACATATCACTCAGGACAACTGTTGTTGATGAAGTGTTGCATTTTGTGTAGCGCTCTCAGGTTGTGCAAAAGTTCAGCACAGCTTGCTGTTATAAGACAAATCCACCGTGAGCAATTTGCATATGAAAATGTATCATCTTTATTATGGTATCTTCGTGTTGAATAAAATTCTGAGTTTTTTTTCTTTGCTTAAACTGTTGCTCCTTTCAGCAACATTGTAGACTATTTTCACTTGCTAGTTAAATATGTGCTGATAGCCAGTAGGATTTACTTCCTACACAGAGCGATGCAGTGGCACTTTAGTTCTTTTGCTTGTCCAACTCGCTAACTAGCCAAGCCGAGTCTCCGTTACAGCTGCAACGCCTTCTGGAACACTGCGTCCAATGTTTGCACCAACATCTCCTGCGCAATGAAAACGTTAGTGAAAAAATAAGCTCTTGCTTTTTATGCTTGAAAGAGCTTAAAACAAAACTTGATCATTATTCCGTGCTGAAAATTTCCTCACCTATTTATCACCATTATACCTGAGCTAACAATGTCTTCCTGTGATGTCAGCACAGTAGACAAACGCTAACAATGTTTCACAAGAATAAGAAAAATACAGCATCAAATCAGCCTCAAAATCAATACGTGCTTCACAAATATTTCAACATAAACCAATTTCATGGTGGAGTTGGGGTTTAACAGTTGATACTAAAACCTGACACCGAGATGTGGTGTTCAGCATAAAGATTTATCTACATCATTCTTGCTCAAGAGATAAATTTAGCCCATGCAGTAATATTCAAAAGTCACTTCAGGAAATGTGTGTGCAAATTTCAGTAATAAGTTGATGGTCAAGTATTATATCCATGCAGTTATGTTCATGCAACTGAAAGACAAAATAACAATATTATTTTGTTACACTTTCTTAAAATACTGTCAGCATCTCAAATAATAAGGAAGTTTCTAGAAACCTGGTTTCATATTCGATGTCAGAAACAGCGCTGAAAATCCAAGTTCGGAGTGGCCTCCAAATATGGCCGCTTCTGACTACATTTCCCAAACATCAACAGTGCCCCTCATCTCCTGAAATCTAGGAAATATACCTGTTTTCCATCATCCCACTAATCACCACTCTATATAAGCCCAGCATTCACAAACGCTCACTGCGAAGTATCGTTCTGTGTCCCATACCTGAATATACCGAGCCTTCTGACTTTCTGCCCGACTTCTAGTGCTTTTTGGCTTTGTTTATGTTTACTTGACTTTGATTCCTCGCCTGCCTTTTGATATACTGTTTGTTGATCGACCAACCCTCACCCGAACCTGACTATAACTTCCGTTTGCAGATTTGGATTTTGTTACCAGTTTGCGACACACCTGCTCTCCCCTGCACCTGCATCTGTAAGTGCCTGCACCCTGACAGGATACTTCGCCACTATGGATGCAGCAGAGGAAGCGAAGCAGACTGCTCTCATTGCTCAGGGACAGTTGTTAAGAGAACATCAACACATGTTAACTGAATTAAACACCAGAAAGTCACAACTAATAGCTGTTGTTTCGCAGGCCCTCTTGACAAGCCCCTCCTCCTCCACTGGTGTAGCTGCAATGGCTCCTCGACCAGAAAAATTCTCCAGAGAGGTTTCTGAATGCAAGGGTTTCCTGCTTCAATGTTCGTTACACTTCACGACGCTTACAGGAGCCACAGATGAGCAAAAGATAGCCCAGTTCATCAATCTTCTCACTGGCAAGGCTATGAAATGGGCCAGCACTGTTTGGGAGTGTGGTTGTAAGCACACTAGCTCCTATGATTGTTTCATTAAACTTTTAAAGCGAGTGTTTGACCACCGGCTTGAGGAGGTAGAAGTGGGTGAAAAACTATTCACTGTTTGTCAGGGAGATAGGAGAGTAGCTGAGTATGCCCTAGAGTTCTGTATGCTAGCAGCAAGAAGCGGCTGGAATGAGCCAGTGCTGAAGGCGACCTTCCAACAGGATCTAAACCAAGAAGTGCTCACAGAGCTGGCCTGCCGTGACAAACGGCTTACTCTCGACTCCCTTATTGACCTGGCAATCCGATTGGATCATCTGCTCAGGAATCGACCCTAGCATGACCCAGTCTGTGCACCTTCTCCCTTGTGCCCAACTCCCATTGAACTCTCCCATACCCGCTTGAAACACTCTGAAAGAGACCGAAGGCACCAAAAGGGTTTGTACTTTTACTGTGGTGAACCAGGCCATCTCCTATGCAAGTACCCATTCTGTCCACCTGATCCCAGAAGGGAGGGTGCCCCCAGGAGAGAAACAAGCCCCGTCAGCCCCGTGAGTTCTGAACCCACTTCCACACCACACTCACTAAGACTTCAGGTACTGCTGAAACTCCCAAACATGACCCATGTTCTCTCTGCCCACAAAGACTGGGGGGCAGAAGGCAACTTCATCAACCTCGAGGTCGTCCAGAGATACAATCTACTCACGGAGGAGCTCCAATAACCAGTGAACCTCAAAGCCACTAACGGGGGTCCCACTGGTGAAGGGCTTGTCACAACCTGCACAACCCCACTGGAAATCCAGACTGGAGCCCTTCATGTAGAAAAGCTCACCTTGCTTGTCACACACACCTTTCAGCATGCCATTGTTCTAGATTTTCCTTGGCTTCAGCTCCATGACCCCCTCATAACCTGGCAACACAGAGAGACACTACAGTGGTCACCCTCTTGCTTTCAAAACTGTTTGCAACTTTCACAGATCACCTTAGGCTCCACATCCATCGAGAGCCCCTCATGTGGAGGGATCAAACTGGTCCCTGCAGCCTACCATGAACTCAAAGAACTGTTCAGTAAAAGAAGGGCCAGTGGCCTGCCTCCTCATCAATCCTATGATTGTGCGATTGACCTTCTCCTGGGTACAACCCCTCCTCACAGTCACATCTACCCACTATCTTTCGCTGAACAAGCTGCCATGGAAAAGTATGTGTAGGAAGCTCTACAACAGGGGTACATTTGACCATCTATGTCCCCAGCCTCAGCGAGCTTCTTCTTTGGGGAAAAGGGGGGGTGCTTTCGCCCATGCATCGACTACAGAGGTCTCAATCAAATCACCATAAAGTATCCATACCCACTTCCCTTGGTACCATCGGCTCTTGAACAACTAAGGACTGCTCAGATTTTAATCAAATTAGACTTCAGAAGTGCATACAATCTGGTAAGAATCCTTGAGGGGGATAAGTGGAAGACCATTTTTAGCACTGCATCAGAACAGTTTGAGTATTGTGTGATGCCATATGGGCTTTCTTGTGCTCCCAGCATCTTCCAAGACCTCATTAATAATATCCTCCGAGACATGCTGGAACGATACATAATAGCGTACATAGACGATATCCTGATTTACTCCCCAGATGTAATGACCCACTACCAACATGTACGATCAGTGCTAACAAGGCTCCTAGAGAATCAGCTATATGTTAAAGCTGAAAAATGCAAGTTTCACGTCACCCAGATCGCTTTCCTTTGTTATATTATCAGTTCAGAGGGGGTGAGCATGGATCCCGGTAAAGTCAACGCAGTCACTTCCTGGCCCACTCCCACCACAGTAAAGGAGCTGCAACGCTTCCTGGGGTTCACAAACTTCTATCATCGCTTCATCAGAAGTTTTAGCACGATAGCATCACCACTGCCCTGCTTAAGAAGGGTCCCAAGCATCTCCAGTGGAGCCCAACCACCAAAGAAGCCTTTAAGCAGCTCAAAATAACCTGATGTTGGCACCTATTCTCAAGCACCCAGACCCAACCAAACCCTTTAGTGTGGAAGTAGATGCCTCAGAGACGGGAGTGGGAGGGATCTTATCACAACACTATGAAGAGAAACCCAAGCTGCACCCAGTAGCCTTCTTTTCCAAGAAACTCACCCCAGCAGAACAAAATTATGACATCGGGAACCGAGAACTTGTAGCCATTAAACTTGCTCTCGAGGAATGGATACACTGGCTTGAGGGAGCAGCACACCCTTTTGTCATTTTCACAGATCACAAGAACCTGGAATATTTGAAAACAGCTAAGAGACTGAATCCCCATCAGGCAAGGTGGGCCTTCTTTTTCACCTGGTTTCTATTCACCATCTCTTATCGACCAGGCACCAAGAACATGAAAGCCGTTTCCCTCTCCAGAATCCACACGGTCTCCAGCAAAAACCCAGAACCCACTCCAATCCTGCCACCTGAATGCTTCATTCATGCAATTACATGGGAGGTGGACAAGGAGACAGCACAAGACCAACCTCACAACCATCCTGAAGCCTGCCCTCGCAGTCTCATGTATGTGCCTCCCAGACTTCGAAGTCAGTTCATCACTTGGGCTCACGCATCCCCAGCCATGGGACACCCTAGCAGTCAACAAACTTACCCACTCATTAGAAATAAGTATTGGTGAGAGAACATGGTGTCAGAGGTCAACGACTTTGTTTCCTCTTGCTCCACTTGCGCCCAAGCCAAGGTACCCCAAGCTCCGCCCACTGGTAAGCTCTGCCCACTCCCGATACCCCAAAGACCCTGGTCACACATCGCCATCGACTTCATTACAGACCTGCCAAACTCTCAAGGTAACACCGTCATCTTGATGGTTATCGATCGCTTCTCCAAGGCATTAAAATTCATTCCCCTACCTGGCCTGCCCATAGCCTTTGAGATGGCTGAACTTCTGTTCACTCATATTTTCAGATAGTACAGAATCCCAGAGGATATTGTTAGTGACTGGAGTCCTCAGTTCACGTCCAGAGTGTGGACCAAGTTTATGGACAAGCTAGAGGTCTCCATGAGTCTAACATCACCTGCAGTCTAATGGCCAAGTGGAAAGGGCCAATCAGAAAATTGGGTGTTTGCTCAGGATCTACTGTATGGAGAACCAGAAGGACTGGGCGCAGTACCTTCCCTGGACAGAATATGCCCAAAAACTCCCTGAAACACCGGGCCACTCAGCTAATCCCCTTTCAGTGCATCCTTGGTTATTAGCCACCACTCTTCCCTTGGGATGACTACCCAACTCAAATCCTGGCTGTGGATTCCTGGTTCATTAGGAGTGAAGAGGTGTGGGAGGAGGTTCATCAGAGGCTGGAACAGTTAACCAGCAAATATAAGCAGTATGCAGACAAACACCGAGGGGAGACTCCTGAATAGTCCCAGGGCAATAGAGTGTGGGTATCTACCAAGGACCTATGAGACTCAAATTCATGCTGAAAGCTTCAGGCCCAATACATTGACCCACTCAGAATCCTCCAGAAAATCGACGACGTTTCATATAAATTAGAGCTCCCACCACATTGCTAGATGTCGCCTGAATTCCATGTGTCATGTCTTAAGCCCACCATTCAGGGCCCCTTGGCAACCAACACCCACAAGCCGCCTCCCCCCAGAAGCTGAAGGAGACTCCAGATACCAGGTGCACAAAATCCTTATCTCCTGGCTCAGGCAAGGTCAGCCAGAGTATTTGGTGGACTGGGAGGGGTACAGCCTGGAAGAATGCAGCTGGGTTAACTCCAGAGACATTTTGGACCCACTCCTCACCCAAGAGTTCCACACAGAACACCCTGACAAGCCAGCACCCAGAGGGCAATCCCAGAAAAGAGATCGCTCCCAGAGTGAGTGCCTTAGGGGTGGGTGGGTTCTGTCAGTAATAGCACTGAAAATCCAAGTTCGGAGTGGCCTCCAAATATGGTCACTCCGGACTACATTTCCCAAACGCCACAGTGACCCTCATCTCCTGAATTCTAGGAAATACACCTGTTTTCCATCATCCCACTAATCACCACTCTACATAAGCCCAGCATTCACAAACGCTCACTGAAGTATCGTTCTGTGTCCTATACCTGAATATACCGAGCCTTCTGACTTTCTGCCCGACTTCTAGTGCTTTTTGACTTTGTTTACATTTATTTGACTTTGATTCCTCGCCTGCCCTTTGATATACTGTTTGTTGATCGACCAACCCTCGCCCGAACTTGACTACATCTTCTGTTTGCAGATTTGGATTTTGTTACCAGTTTGCAACGCACCTGGTCTCCCCTGCGCCTGCATCTGTAAGTGCCTGCACCCTGATATTCGATATTCACTGTACATTCATGCCTCCAATGGCAATAACATTCAAAGTGACTGTTTTCTTTACATTTACATTCATAACCTGTATTTTGAACAGTGTTTCAAAGAGTTCACTCACTTTATCCACACAATTATATACAAGCGCAGTAAATTCAGTTTTACTCTTCAGGGTCAGTCTGAGATCTGAACTTGTCATGGCTCAATCAAAAACAATTAGCTACTGCAAAAACAAACAAAAAAGCTGGCTTTGCACATGGCATAATTTCCGGTTTCTTTGTAAATTCCCTGCAACACAAGCACTAACTGCAAATTTATCACACTGCATATACAAATTGGATGTCATTATATGGAAATCAGTGCCAAAAACAATTGTGTGTTTCATGTATCTGCTCTGAATGATGTAACATTTGTTTTGCACTCACCTTCTCCTACAATCCCAAGGACCTCAAATTTATTCATCACATCACCAATGAGGCGAATCTTCATGAAGTCAAAAGGCAGGGGAAGAGATGTGTGTGTATGTGTGTGTCTGTCTGTCTGTCTGTCCCTGCAGCAAGAGGGTGGTCAGGACACACAGCACCACGCAGCACTCGACCGGGTCATCAGAGCCAAAATGCTGTTCTCTTTGAGGCCCAATATTGAGCCCATATTCCTAACACAAACTCACTGAAACAAACAAGCGCGCGCACACACACACCAAAAAGAAAAAAACAACAACAAAAGGCTTGTTAGATAGAACTGAGGGAGGTCTTTTGCTTGCAAGCAGAGATACTTAGATTAACACCCTGAAGTAGACAAGTGGACAAGTAACTGCATGTTGAACTGATTTTAACACGATCCTTTTGTGAATTATCAATATTTAATAATATGATTTATAGGCTACCACGTCGCCATTAAATTCTCAATTCTGATTCGTCAGAAGGTGTTGATTCTTTTTCTATAACAGCAGCTCTGATGGTTGTTCCGGCTTCAAGGCAAATCACAGGGGTATATTAATGTAGGTGTTCAAAACATTGTTTCTATTGTAACAACATATATAGCGACTTGTGCATCGGATGTTCTGCATAAATTGATTACAAAACATGAAGAGATTTCACCTTTGTAACACTAGGCAAGTTTTCCGCCATGAGCGAGTCCTCGGGATAGATGACTTTATGGCAAGCTGAGTGTTTTTTGTCTGATGAACTTTTATTTATGACTAAATTATAAATAAATTATGCATAAAATAAATGACAAAAATAACAGGTCGTAACAGTGGTAACACTGCACCATTCTGCTGTTGATTATTTTCCTACGACCACACACACTTACTTGTCCTTCTATCGACTCATTTATCAACAGAGGAAATGACATTTGGTTCAAATTAAGTATCACATATTAAGTATTCAGGACAACCATGTGAATGAAATCCATGTAAATAAAACCTGAAGCATCTTTAAATACACTGACATACTACGGAAGCGTATTGCTGCCACACCAGAAAAAAGAAAAAAAAATTGTAACACGTAATAACATGAAAAGTTTATTGTTATAGCTATATGTTTTTCACATTATAACAATATATTTTCATGTTATTACATGAAACGTTTCACATAATAACATGATAATTTGGTTTCACATTATAACGTGATAATTTATATTGGTATAACGTGATAACCTTAAACCAGTGTTTCGCAAAGTGTGGTCCCCCAAGTGGTCCGCGAGGCGAACAGCCAGACTTTCTGAAATCTCACTTATAACAAAAGCTATGTTTATTTTTAGG
>JAOANJ010000020.1:6935377-6946427 GCA_026413345.1 Ariopsis seemanni
CAATCAACCAACCACCCATCCAGCCAATCGTTCAACCAACCAACCACCCATCCAGCCAATCGTTCAACCAACCAACCATTCATTTAACCAACCACCCATCCAGCCAATCATTCAACCAACCAACCATCCAGCCAATCATTCACCCAATCAACCAACCACCCACCCATTCATTCAACCAACCAACGAACCAACCACCCATTCAGCCATCCAACCAGCCAACCATTCAACCAACCAACCATTCAGCCAATCATTCAACCAACCAACCACTCATCCAGCCAATCATTCAACCAACCACCCATTCAACCAACTAACCACCCATCCAGCCAATCATTCAACCAGCCAACCATTCAACCAACCACCCATCCAGCCAATCATTCAACCAACCATTCATTCAACCAACCAACCACCCAACAACTCATCCAGCCAATCATTCACCCAACCACCCACCCATCCAGCCATTCACCCAACCAACCAACCATTCATTCATTCAACCAACCACCCATCCAGTCAATCGTTCAATCAACCAACCACCCATCCAGCCAATCGTTCAAGCAATCAACCAACCACCCATCCAGCCAATCATTCACCCATCCAACCATTCATTTAACCAGCCAACAACCCATCCAGGCAATCATTCACCCAACCAACCACCCACCCATCCAGCCAACCATTCAACCAACCACCCATCCAGCCAATCATTCAACCAACCAACCAACCACCCATTGAGCCAATTATTCAACCAACCAACCAACCAACCAAACATCCAGCCAATCATTCAACCAACCACCAATCCAGCCAATCATTCACCCAACCAACCAACCATTCATTCATTCAACCAACCACCCATCCAACCAACCAATCATTCGACCAACCACCCACCCATACAGCCAATCGTTCAACCAACCAACCGCCCATCCAGCCAATCGTTCAACCAACCAACCATCCAGCCAATCATTCAACCCACCAACCACTCATTCAACCAACCAACCAACCAACCAGCCACCCATTCAGCCAATCATTCAACCAGCCAACCAACTATTCAACCATTTATTCAACCCACCAACCACCCATTCAGCCAATCATTCAACCAACCAACCAACAACCCATCCAGCCAATCATTCACCCAACCAACCAACCAACCATTCATTCATTCAATCAACCAACCACCCATCCAGCCAATCATTCAACCAACCAATCACCCATTCATTCAACCAACCAACCACACATTCAGCCAAATCATTCATTCAAGCAACCAACCATCCAGCCAATCATCCAACCAACCACCCATTCAGCCAATCATTCAACCAGCCAACCATTCAACCAACCACCCATCCAGCCAATCATTCAACCAACTAACCAACCAACAATTCAGCCAATCATTCAACCAACCAACCACCCATTCAGCCAATCATTCGACCAACCAACCACCCATCCAGCCAATCATTCAACCAACCAGCCACCCATGCAGCCAATCATCCAACCAAACAACATACCAACCCAATCAAATCAAATGAAACAAACAAACAAACAAACAAACAAACAAACCACTGAGGTTCATTTTTAATGCAGTCACATTTATTGGCCTTTTCTATGCACAGTTACTAAGCAAGCCAGTTGGGCTGGCAATGGTTTAAATTTACAATGGAAACAGTCACAATGTTTACTAAAAAATAAATACAAGGACAGAGAGAGTTGCACAGCTCAAAAATATACAAAGGCGTGTAATTAATGTAAACTTTGAAAACATCTTACAAAAAAGAAACGACTGTGTAACATTTTTTGTTTGCTTCTTTAAAAAGATCATATGTACATGTTTATACAAAAATACAAAAACAGATGCAATTTGAAGTGAAGAGATGTTGAGTGACATGCTGTCCAGCACAGAAACTTTTGAAGTTTAACCCATGGTCATTCATCCAGTTAGTTTCTGCTTTCTTTACTTTTTTTTAATTCACTTTCATACTTGTACAACCCTTTGGCAAAAGCATAATGTGCTTCCCCATTTGTGCAGTGTGATATATCATTTCATTAAAGGAAAACAAGTTACAGTGAGATTCAGTGAGGACGTGAAACAGCAGTATGTGTGGTGATTGGATTTCATTTCCTATGAACACCTTACACGTGTGTTTGGACGCTGAGGTACTGACAGTTCAATGACGCTAAACTTAGAAACAAATATTTCTATAGACTTTGCATTTCATTTCCCGTTTCAAATACAGATGTCAATGTAAAGCCTGAACAATTTTTAGGATTCCAAAATCCTAAAATACAGCTACCGTAATCCGAGTTTTGAAATCGGAAGATAACGCGGGCAATTACATGTGCACTGCTACAATATCTTAAGAGTTATGATGTCACTAGTGTTGAAGGTATCATCTTATATAAGCCAGTTGATGGGATTTTAAAAAGATGCTTTGAAATGACAAATGACAAGTTTAAAAACAATGGCAACAATAACAGAATATGACCCGGGTATAAAAATCAGTTTCGAGCACCAAAAACAGCTGAATTAAGTTTCATATCATACAGCACATATGTAAATTATGCAAGTTTACAGCTAATTAGAAAGATTATTATTTTTAAATAAGTACAGTATTTTAAGATTGGCTAATACACCCCTGATATGAAATATGTTCAATTATAACCTTTTTAGTTAAATAAAGCTTCATCGTTACTCTTTTCTATATTCATTAACAAAATAATTCTCTGGATAAAATATCCCTTAATGAAAAATATTTGATTTTTTTTTCCTATTAAATGTTGTAATCTAATAGAGGATTTTACAGATTTCGTACTTCTATAGGTATGCATATGATCACACACAGATTAAAAGGTACAGTCCATATGTTTTCAGTGTTCTGATTTAAAAAAAAATAAAATAAATAAAAGGAAAGAAAAAAAAGATGATATTGGACTAAAAAAAATAAGGGAAAGCATATGCAACATTTTTCAGTGAATGCTGTTACTGGAGTAATGTGATAGTATATATAAAAAATAATACAAAGTATTGTCAGGACATACATAAAGTATTGTCAGGACATACAGTACATGGTAACTGAACAGTCCAGAAAAAAGGCTGACTTATTTTCATACATTTGTTAGTCACACAACCACATATATACAAATAATGAGCAAAGCACACTCCTAGCATTGCAAATCAGCAATTAAGAGATGCAGCTACATAAACGCAAAACAGTAGATCAAAGTTGATCAACTTTCTTTTCCCCAGAACCACCCAAATACACGCATAAAGTCTAAACCTGTCCACAGATCTCTTGACTTTTGTATTTTATATACTGTATATATTTTTTTCCTTTTATACCAACAGTGCTTTAACAGATTGTCCAGTCCTTCCATATAAGGGATATAAAGCTGAATCTATACATACAACAATTAAAAAAAACAAAAACAAACAAAAAAAAACCACCAAAAAAAAAAACCCTCAACTGTTATCACTTATTGAACATACAAATACTCAACAAATGATCTGAAAATGGATTTTCCCTTTCAGGTAGGTATGTCCCTATGAATTATAGACCCTTATTGCATGCTGTACAGAAGACAAAAAAAAGAAAAAGAAAAAAAAAAGAGCACCGTGACAGTACTCAACAGAAAAGAATGATCTGAAATGGACTGATTCACAGCTTGTCCATCTTCTACTTTTCGGCACAGTGTAAGCTTGACAAATCTCTTTTATTTCTAACCTCTCTTACTGCATGGAAAAAAAAATCACTGCAAACTGAACAGCAAAGCGAACAGCTTGCGCAATTTTAAGGGTATTCATAGAATACAGTTCACAATTCACTGTTGTATTCCTCTTAGACATTAGTCCCTACATCTTCAATACCTACAAAATGTATGCATAACTAACTTAACTAAGTGCATTAAAATGTAAAATTCAGTATAACGTAATCTTTTCTGGTAGTGTAAGCTCAAAGCTGGTGTTAAGAGAACTATAGTTGAAAGTGACATGGAAGCCTGTAACTGAAAATATAATCTCTTAATGTCACAGGTGACACCATGTGAGAACTAACGCATGGGCTCATTTCTATCACACATAAACATTGCACCATTCCTTTGTATTCAGGATGTTTAAAAGAATTATCTTTGCCATCTCCAAACAAGTGCAAAATATTTGCAGGCTTTTAAAACCAATTCAATAATGCATCAAGAGTTTTCAGCCGTTAAAAATGCTTATAATCCTGGAGACTTGTTCTGTTCTCCTGAATGTACAGACCTTCTGTTAGGAAAGGCCACAGTGTGATTGTCCTGTGTAAGCTGAACTAAAGTCCCAATTAGGAATCATACCAATGGGAAGGTTGGTACTGGATTTGGTACTGCAATAACAAGTTATGCAATAATAATGCTACAAACCACATGTGCTAGTAGTATGTACTGCGAGTTCACTATAAATACCAACTGATCTTGGGGAACTTTGATACTTCCTGACTGAGACTTTAGCAGGGTTGTCTTTTAATTTTGCACCATACACAATACTAATCACTTTGTGAATGAAATCTGAAGATAAAGGAACCTGAAAATAAAGTTCTATGTTTTCTACATCTAAACATTGCTAAAATATACACCCTTTCATTTTATGAGTGGGGGAAAAAAGAAATGATTGACCATTGGTTTGTTTTTTTAGGATTCAATATTCATCAAGCATCCATATAAAAAAAGTATCACTAGATGTTCCAATAGCTTTTGATGGACATGAAAGTTCATCACTGACCAAAGCATAAGTTCACTCAACTCATGAAATGCAAAAAGTTCAAAGTGAAGAAAAGGACCTTTTTTCCAATTAATTTTAAGATATAATAGAATTAAGGGAAATATATGCATATGCCCATATATCACATTTATTTTTCTGTGTTTTATTAAATTTTTTTTTTAATTCTGAGGGATTTGTTGTTTTGTCATTGGTAAGAAAACCAAAAAATACAAGAAGCGAAGAAAGATACCACTAGGAGGACCGGTCATCATGTGGACTTCCATCAGAATTTTCAGTTTCTCCTTCAGAGATCGCCTGCATTGGGGCAGTGTATAGCCGGCTGCGAGTACTGTACCTGCTGCTGCTGGCTGCAGGTGGTATCCTAGAACGACCTTGCCTGGAGGCAGCAGACATTGTAAGGGGTTTTGTAGAGAAACCCTCGATATTTGCCTTGGGGAAAGTACTGGGGGGTGGCTCTGTGCTGGCTGCAGACTCCTGCATTGGTGAAGAGGGTTCGTCTGGTTGTCTGGAAGCCTCTAGTTCACCTAGGGACTTGGGAGTGATGGGGCTCTTGAGGATTTCTGTTGCAGACATGCGATAACTAGAGTCGGTGCGACTGCCCTTCTTCAGCAGCAGTAGCTTAAACTCCTCATTGGAGGTACTGGATTTTTTGGCACTCCTGTAAATGGGTCCTGGTGCTCTCTGAGAAGCAGATGCAAGAGCTGGGACAGTTGGAGTGATTTGACACATGACAGGATGATTGACTGGACCACTGACAGGAGCAACACCAAGTCGACTCTTCCCATTGAGCTCCCCTGAGTCTTTCCGCCCAAGAACTTTCCTCTTCGATCTGAAATCATTTTGGTAGCGTGGGGTTGAAACATTAGGAGACATATTACATAGGATTAGAAGATGATAGGATTACATATACTTATGAAAAATTATTCTTATGTCCAGTCTTATGGGTTATCATACTTTTAAGTACATCTTGTATACAGTATATTAGTTTTTTTTTAGATTTTAGATTACCTGTGTATCATGGCAAACAGATCTTCAGTTGTGCGTAGTTTATTAGGCGAAGGGAATAAACTATCATCATCAAACTTAGAGTCATCAGTCACGGGAGAATTTGAATTGTCACTAGGTGTTGAGTCTGTGAAAAAAAAAATTACAGTCCTTTGAAATTCCCTTTTTAACGCAATGCAGAACACTTTTATTCCCCCATATAAAAACAAAACAAATGCATTAACGTATCTTCTATTCACATATTTCAATCTCTGTTACCTTTGCTGAAGTAGTCTTCTGTGTCTGGTGTTGACTCTTCCTCATGTCCATCATGTGAGGCACTTCTGGTAGTGACACATGTCTCGTATGCCTCCTCTTTGCATTTGATATCACCGATTATGTAAGTGTGTAATGAGGCTTCTAAAATTCTGGCGGGCACTTTTTCTGGGCTGCTGCACAGTACAAAGTCACTCTTGCATACTTCGCTGTAAGCAGGAGGAGACTGTGTGCTGCTTAAATTCAAGGATGGTTCTGCCAGAGGTTGTGGCTTGGGTGCTTGACTGTGTTCACATTTAACACTTTCTGCAGACAATGCTTCCTCCTCATCTGTACACCTGCTGCACTCTGCTTCTTGCTGAGCATCACGGGCCTCACAAGCCTGGGCTGTTGGGGTTGAGACGTCTTCTTGTTCACTGGTTGGTTGCACAGGTGTTCTGAATGCAGTCATGGCCCAGTATGTTCCTGGGCCATGCCTTTCCTGCCTGATTTTAATCCCCTCATGTTGTATAATAATGGCTTCTGGAAGTGGGCACTGAGATTCACAGTGCTGCACAGCAGGTGGTTTGTAGGCTGGTGGCTTCCTGTTATGCCTGCTATCAGCAGGCACATGCTCAACCGTTACTGTGGGACACCTGGGTCGAGTTGATTGATCAGCAATAGAGTGCTCAGAACCATGGTTGCTCTCTGCTGGTTTATCCATGGATCGCAGATGAATTGACCTCGGAACACTTGAAGTGATTGCTGTGTGGGTTGAGCTAGATGCCTCTGCACTTGCAGCAGCACGTGCCTCTGCTAATGCAGCAGCTGCTGCAGCTGCTTTCTGTTTATTCTGGTGAAGGAGGTGTATCTGGTTCCTGTGGGCAAAGGGCTTGGTGTGAAGAGCACTTAGGTCAAGGTGACTAGGAGGTGCCTGGAAATCAGCATCTCTCCTGCAGGAAGAGCCTGCATCTCTAAATGCCAGCTGGTGCTGCTGTTGGAGAGAGGAGAGTGATGATTTTCTTTCTGGCACTTTGGGTTTCCTCTTGCCACTGGTTGGGGACAGTGGAGCTGGGAAGAATGCAGATGGAAAGGAAGATGTGGGTGTCTCTGACTGACTGGAATATCCACTTGATGGGGATGCCAATGCTGCAAGTTTCTCAGGAGAGCCCAGTTTGAAGTCACCTTCTTGTGGTGGAAGTGTTGGTGAGGTGGGTCTGGACCTGGGGCAGCAGGCCTGAGTTTCCAGATTCTCTGGTGACTTGACACATTCAATAACTGTTGTACCCGTAGCAGTGCTGGAGTTTGACAGTGATCTGTAAGGATCACTGGATTTCAAGTCATTATGGAGCCAAAGGTCTGCATAGTCTGACTGCACAGCACCCTCATCCTTAAAGGAATGTGTGTCAGAAGAACTAAATGGTGAGGAGCAGTCTAACATTTCTCTGATATTCTCTACAACCCAGGTGCCAAGCTGCTTGTCACAGAGACCTACAGTGTCAATGTGCCTGTCAGAACCAGCCAACTCCAACTGCAACTTCATGTCCCTGGAAGACAAAGGCAGGGGCAACTCACTAATAATCTTTGGTTCATTATGCTCTTGAACATCTGCACCGCTGCTTGTTTCCTTTAAAGAAGAACTACGTTTTGGTGGGGGTGGTTTAGCCTTTGGTTTTCTTAAAGAAAAACACCCTCTTCCAAGTGTACTAATTCCCTTGTAGTCTGGTTGAGGGTATTCACCCATTCCAGGTGCAATGCTCCCATTTGGGCCACAGTCGGGGTCGATGGCTGCATAGTTGCAATAGCTTCTGCTACCTTTAAGACCGCAGTCCAAGTGCACAGAGGTATAGAAGCCTTCAGTGTCAACAGTGTAATGTGTGGAGCTCTCTAATATTTCACCCGATGGTTGTCCACTAAAGCACTCATAAGTTTCGCCACTAGAATAACTGGGACAACTTATGCCACTCTCATCTTCCCTTGAGTGCTTTGGGCTGAAATCTGGAGGACAAGGTTGATCCTGCTGGTCCTGGTTGCAGTTCCACTCCCCATCACTAGCAGTACTAACACCTGCATCATCCATCTGATCTGTAGCTGAAGAAGTGAATGAACTAGACCTGGGTCCCTGACCTTGTGACCTTTCCATGTGATAGGGGTCAATGATGAAGCCAGTAGTATCGTCAATGATATGAGACCCTGTATTGAGAGACAGTTCTGAATCACAGTGTGAAGAACCAGTCAAGGGAGGTGAGGCAGCTGGTGGTAGTGTTTCTGAGGTCTGTGAAGGGCATGTTGAGCTGCTTCCACTCCAGTTCCCACTTGAAGACTGATGGTCTTCTTTGTGGTCAATTTGGCTGCCAAGCACACCTGTGGTTGAGACAGAGTGGATGGGGCTGCTGAAGGTGTCTGAACTGGAGGAGATTTCACAACTTCCCATGTCAGAGTTACGTGGGAGCCGGGACCTACCCCTCTCAATCCAAGCATTTTCAGGACTATCTCCATGCTGTATCCGCTTTAAACTATCCAGCTGGAGCTCTGGCATGGCTTGGTCATCAGTGCTCTCCTCCTCATCTTTAAGCATCCTCCGTCCTGGACCTGGCAGGAAGTCCTCGGCCTCATAAGGAGAGAGCTCTTCATCATCTTCCTCATCATCATCATCATCATCACTGTCATCTTGATCATTGTCCCGGAGTCGACTTCCTTCTCGGGGCAAACTTCTTGAACGCAGGCGAGTGCCCAAAGCAGTGGTATAGGTTGCATCAGAGCGATCTGGTAATGAAGTGATATTACCAGTGGAGTGGGAGAGGGAAGCTGGAATTCCTTGCCCCCTCTGCGCACGAATACGCCTACGGGATGGAGCAGCAATCAAGAAATCATCGGTCTGGCAGCCGGAGTCCTTGGTGTTTAATGTTCGGCCACTAAGTGACAGCTCTTCCTGGTACAGAGACATGTGTGGGGTGCCATGAGCTACCACAGATCGTTCTCTGGCCACAGGAGATTCATCTGAGTCTGGTGAAAATTAAGAGCATCTTACAAATAGCATTCAAGATTCGATTGAGTAAATTAGATACAAAAAGTAACTATTAAAAAAAAAATCTAATGATTTGTAACTGATTGTTAAATAATATTGCATGTAAAATCAGTCAGTTTTTGAAGAGTGATGTTTAACAATTCAATGAAGAGTGATTTTTAAATAGTCCTCTAGCCACCAAACAGTTAACAACTTAAGGTGAAAAAGGAAACTTTACTGCATTGCTCTTCTAAATTACAGAAGAAGGAAATTTCAGGTAAACCAACTTTCCTGTTCATGAGCTACTCACAGTTTCAACTTTCAAGGCACCTTTAACAAAATCACTGAAACCTACCATATCTTATCAGTAAGTCACGATATTATATTTAAGTCATTAACATCAGTGTTAATGAAAAGATACTGCGAAGTATTTGCTAAATCATGAAAAATACCATAATTTGCGATTTAGCTTAAATGTGGCAGAGTTGCAGTTAAACATAGACATGGGCTGCTTTTAAAATGTATTTATTTAATAATTAGCAGCTCAGTTACCTCATCTCATTATCTCTAGCCGCTTTATCCTGTTCTACAGGATTGCAGGCAAGCTGGAGCCTATCCCAGCTGACTATGGGTGAGAGGCGGGGTACACTCTGGACAAGTCACCAGGTCATCACAGGGCTGGCACAGAGACAAACAACCATTCACATTCACACCTACGGTCAATTTAGAGCTACCAATTAACCTAACCTGCATGTCTTTGGACTGTTGGGGAAACCGGAGCACCCGATGAAAACCCACACAGACATGGGGAGAACATGCAAACTCCACACAAAAAGGCCCTTGTGGGCCACTGGGCTCGAACCCAGAACCTTCTTGCTCTGAGACAACAGTGCTAGATCTGTGGTTTGTGTACTGGGGTAAATTTAAACTGTTAGCTACATTAGCCTTGTAGCTCCAGTGCCAATCTAAAGAAGCAAACATAAGGCTCCATATGTGTTTCACCTGAATGCATTAGAGATAAGTTGAATTAAAAAAAAAAAAGATTTCTTTGATCACTGCAAACCAAAAGAGCTTATTTTTTGTACAACTCTCTGTCTCTCTCTCACACACACACACACACACACACACACACACACACACACTACAGCCAAGCCCAGGGGTCTCCAATGTTATCTACAAAGGACCAGGTGTGGCTGCAGATTTTCATTTCAACTGAGAAGGAGCCACATCTGATTCTACTTGTTTCATCAGCTCATCTGAGTCTCCAATCAGCTGTCAAGTGTACCTCCTATTTGGCTGGCATGAATACCTGCAACTAAAAAGCCAAAAGCCTTTGTGGATAATATCAAAGGCCCCTGACCTAGCCAATATGCTAATAGCTAGTAAGGGAGCCATTTTAATTCACCTTAGTGTCTTTTATCCCAAATGATTCATTTAATCAGGAACCAGTACTAGTCATTGTTAATCTGGATGAATCTACTCGCCTCAGTGTAGACTTCTGACAGAGGATGTAAATCCAGGGGTCACATATCTGATTCACGGTGGCGAATCGAGTGCACAACAGAACAAAATCGGGGTCAACGGCATCATTGGATAAAACAGTCTTCAGAATGTAAATCTGTCCAGGGGAAACATGGTTAGTCAGTGTCAGAAAATCCCCACATTCGGCTGGCCATCTTGAATACACATTTCCTGATGGCTTCTGAGGTCAGCAGAGATGCTAATGAAAAATCTTCCTAAAGGTCACAGGCAGACAGCTTCCTTTCAGCTAGCAGTTTTAACCACAATGCATAGAAAAAAGGTGAAAGGACTACAGTGTGATAAAAATGAGTTGGGCCAGAATACTATATTTATACTATGACAGATTTTTGAAACATTTCTGATGTGTCTAGAAATCTCCTAAAAACACACTGTTGAAGCCCTGAGGTGAAAAATGAGTTACACTATATTGCCAAAAGTATTCGCACACCTGCCTTGACTCACATACAGTGGGGCAAAAAGTATTTAGTCAGTCACCAATTGTGCAAGTTCTCCCACTTAAAAAGATGAGAGACGCCTGTAATTTTCATCAT
>JAOANJ010000020.1:7347583-7361414 GCA_026413345.1 Ariopsis seemanni
ATGGGCACATCCTGAGAAGAGATGCAGAGCATGTTGGAAGGAGAATGTTGAGGATGGAGCTGCCAGGCACACAAAAATGAGGAAGGCCAAAGAGGAGATACATGGATGTGGTGAGAGAGAACATGAAAGTGGCAGATGTGGTAGAGAAGGATGCGGAAAACAGGGAGAAATGGAGATGAAAGAGCCGCTGTAGCGACCCCTAATCGGGAGCAGCCAAAAGAAGAAGAAGATCAAGAGTTTGACCACCATTATGAGTAGGTCCTATGGCATTCTGATTAACCCCTACTGAATCTAGAATGGACACAAATGCTGTTTTCAGAGGGTCTTCTGGGTTATTGAAGTGAATATTAAAGGCTTTGTCACAGGGCGGCACGGTGGTGTAGTGGTTAGCACTTTCACCTCACAGCAAGAAGGTCCTGGGTTTGAGTCCAGTGGCAGACGGGGGCCTTCCTGTCTGGAGTTTGCATGCTCTCCCCTTGTCTGTGTGGGTTTCCTCCGGATGCTCTGGTTTCCCCCGCAGTTCAAAGACATGCAGTTAGGTTAACATGGGGCAGCCATGGCTTGAGGTTAGGGTGAAGTGCCCTTGAGCAAGGACACCTAACCCACAACTGCTCCCTGGGTGCTGTAGCATAGCTGCCCACTGCTCTGGCGGTGTGTCTGCTCATTGCTCACTTGTGTGTGCATGTGTGTGTTCAGTGCTTCAGATGGGTTAAATGCAGAGGTTAAATTTCAGTGTCTGCTTGAGTGTACATGTGACAAATAAAGGCTTCTTTGGCTTCTCTTCTCAGCTAAGGAAATAATCAGGTCTGAGATTAAATCTACAAATTCAGAAAGAAACTCAGAATTTGGCCCCGGGGGCCTGTAAATAGTAAGTAACAGAACTGACTGGGTAAACTTATTAGTTGTGGCTACATATGCTATGTTAGTCTGAAGAACTTCAAACGTATTGAATTTATGTTTTGGTTTTTGTGTCACGCCTAGATAATCATTATAAATAACTGCAACGCCTCTTCTTCTACCAGTTAGATGAGGCTGTAGGTATATAATTGTATCCAGGAGGACTAGCTTCATTTAATGCTTTATATTCATTTGACTTAATACATGTTTCTGTTAAAAACAGTGCATTAAACTCCTGATCAGTAGTAAGTTCATTAAAAATTAACACTTCGTGTGAGAGAGCTAATATTCAAGAGTCCAACCTTTAGATCATAGGTGCTGGTCATGGCTGTACAGTCAGTATAATCTAATTTTATATTAATTACATTACTAGAACAAACTCTCTAAGTATTTCTACTTTTTTGCATAGCTCGGGGAACGGACACAGTCTCACTATAGTGTAACCTGAGTGACGACTCTGTGCAGTTAGCAGACAGTTGGTTTAGCCTGTTTGTCTGCTCCCTGGCCTTGGCTCTGGATTATCAGAAGTTAACTAGGCCTGTTCTGACACTATGAGCTTTGCTGCAAAAAATGTGAGCAACACCTTCCCAAGGGGGATGGATACCATCCTGCCCTAATAGGCCAGCCTTGCCCTCAAAACTACTCCAATTATCTATAACGCCCACCTTGTTTTCAGAGCACCACATGAACAACCAGCAGTTCAGTGACCATAACTTGCTGTAAGCTACATCACTATGCTGCATTGAGATGGGGCCAGAGCATACTGCAGCATTGGGCATCACCTTTGCTAATTTAAACACCTCTACAAAGTTACTCTTAGTAAGCTCAGACTGACGAAGGCATATATTGTTAGCTCCTATATGGATAACTATATTTGAGAACCTATGCTTGCCTAGGACTCAAAGATTACTCAGATGACTTCTCAGAGAAATCTGAGAAGCAGATCATTTTACAATATTGAAATGAAGTCTGTATATATTGTGCCTACCGTTTGCCTTTAAATCTGCATCAGCTGTCTCAGGTACACTGTGGTATTTTTTTTTCCTTTATAAAGATTATAAAGTTCCATCTATCCATTATCCGTAACCGCTTATCCTGTGCAGGGTCATGAACAAACTGGAGCCTATCCCAGCTGACCATGGGCGAGTGGCGGGGTACACCCTGGACAAGTCACCAGATCATCACAGGGCTGACACATAGAGACACACAGCCATTCACACTTATGGTCAATTTAGAGCCACCAATTAGCCTAATCTGCATGTCTTTGGACTGTAGGGACCTTCTTGCTGTGAAGCGACAGTGCTAACCATTACACCACCATGCTCCCCAGATTATAAAGTTAATTTAAAAAAAAATCAACAGTATGTTACTTCAGTCATCTTCTGGGGACTTTGCCTGTTAGGTAATCCTAGAGAACCTGATTTATATTTGATCTCAAAAGTGCTTTTTTGATTCATTAAAGACTCACGTGTTGGATTTTTTTAAAATTAATTTTTTATTACATTTAATGAGGTGGCACATCTATGAAACAATTAAGGTCCTGTTATCACCTACACTATAGCAACTATAATTAGTCATTCCCTCAGCCTGCTCTCTTTTTTCTTTCTTAAAATGAATAAGACAAAAAAAATTCAGTTTTCTCCACCAAGAAATTGCAAAGCCCTCTGCCTTCAAAACCAAAGGGCTAGAGTGTTGAGGACTATGTTTATATTTTAAGAGACCTTCAGGCAAGTAAAATATATAAGCAAAGATTTCTGATGGATCGCGAAGTGACAGCTGAGGACAGAACTGGATACAAATGTCATAGAATCCCATTGGGACAGTGACAGTCTCAGTGAGGAAGCTTCACACATGCAAAAATGAACTAAGCAGACATGCTTGCAAGAAGTTTGCTCATTTCTACATCACACTTAGCAGCACCATGTAACAGAATGCCATGTTTTCAGTAAAATAGGCCACAAAGATAGATCTTTCATCTTTTCCATTGTCTCCACTGGTAAATACAATAACAAGTAACATTTACGTTATAAAAGAAGGTATATAATTAAATCAAGTCAATTTTATTTGTATAGTACTTTTAACAATAGACACTGTCACAAAGCAGGTTTACGGAAAAATTTAATCGGATGAATTTATTCCTAATGAGCAAGCCAGAGGTGAGGGCAGCAAGGAAAAACTCCTTGAGACTACATGAAGAAGAAACCTTGAGAGGAACCAGACTTAAAAGGGAACCCATCTTCATTTGGGTGATAATAGATAGCGTGATTATAAATAACTAATTTCTTTAATTGTGTCAAAAAAGAGCCAAAAAGTGCAATTATGCAACCAGGAAATTCATTATAATTTTGACATGAGGTCTAATTTGTTGATGTTATCAACTGTTCTTTGATGGAGACTTGAGTGCAAAACTGTTCATGACAACTGCAGTTCTAAAGTTATCATGGTGATTGTAGTCCTAAGTCATCATAGAAAAACTGTTTCTATTAATTAATTCAAAGCCATCTTCTAAGTGTACCTTTAGGCTGTTCATATGGGGCCATCTGAAGTGATGAGAAATCCAACCAGAAGCAGGGCATCAGGATGGATCAGGCAAGTTCAGCGATCAGGAAAGGTCAGCATCACTGGTAGTCACTGGTCTCAGGAGTAGCATTTGTAGCTCGGGCCAGAGAGAGAGAGAGAGAGATTGTTAATCATTGTCATGTAATGATTATTTAGTACGTTTCTGATTTGGGTGGAATACTGAAGCACAGTAGGCGGGGACTGATGTTAACAGAGACTTTATTTTTGAATATTGTGCTTGCTTTTCAGCTTACTATTCTCATTCACTCACACACACATACACACACACGTACTCTGGTTGGGAGAGATTCCCCTTCTTCATGCTCTCCCTCTTTTTTTATCCTCCGGCATCACTGCAAAACACAAACACACCACATTAATTGATAACAGGTATACTGACTTTGCCACTCACCTTCCCTGGCCCTGCCCTCCATTTACAAACCAACGCTTGGCCATGCCCCGGCTGCCACATACCCCCACCACGTGACTCAGGCAAGGGAGCTGTCTGGCCTGCAGCAGACTCCCCCCTGATGGGACAGAAAATCTGCCACCATGATCTGCACCCCTGGCCTGTGGACCACCTTGAATTTAAATGGCTGGAGGGCACAATACCAACGAGTGATCTGCACATTGGCATCCTTCATGCGTTGGAGCCATTGGAGTGGTGTGTGGTCTGAACAGAGGGTGAAAGGGCACCCCAGCAGGTAGTATCAGAGAGTGAGGACCGCCCACTTGATGGCCAGGCATTCCTTCTCAATGGTGCTGTACTTGCTTTCACACATTGAAAGCTTGCGACTGATGTACAGCACTGGGCATTACTCGCCCTCCACCTTCTGTGAAAAAATGGCCCCCAGCCCTCTGTTCAATGCATCTGTCTGTAAAATAAAAGGGATAGAGTAAAAGTGTAAAAGTGGCCCCACACACAGTGCAGCTTTTACCTTGGTGAAGGCCTGTTGGCACTGCTCCATCCACTGGACCGGATCTGGTGCTCCCTTTTTAGTGAGATCAGTCAGCAGGTTGGTGATGTCTGAATAATTAGGTATGAACCTGTGATAGTAGCCAGCCAGCCCCAGGAACTGTCTCACCCCCTTTTTGATCTTGGGCCTCAGGCAGGCTGCAATCACTGACGTCTTGCCAATTTGGGGACACACCTGCCCATGACCCAAGTGGAAACCCAGATACCATACTTCCACCTGCCCAATTGCACACTTTTTTGGGTTAGCCGTGAGCCCCACATGGCTCAGTGACTGTTCCAGTGTTACCATGCTGATTATCCCCTCGGCATCATGGTCGTCTGTCCTCAGCCACCACAGGCAGGCGTCCCGGAGCTGTTGGCCAAATACGAATGGGTGGCCGACTTCCTCTAGTGTCAACATGCAGAAGCCCTGGTGGTGTTGTTCTGGGGAGTAGCTGACACACTGCAGGATGGCTCGCTTCAAGTCAGCATAGACAAGCCAGCTGTTGGCAGGGAGCTGTTGTGCAGTGAGTTGCGCCTCTCCAGTTAGCAGTAGTGATAGCCGGGCTGCATGTTGCTTGACTAGCCACCCTCACGCTTTGGCTGCTTGCTCGAAGAGCATGATGAACACCTCCAGATCGTCGTTTGGCCCCATCTTTGTGACGGTAATGTAGGGTGGGTCCATTGCAGTGGCAGTCGAGGGCCTCACTGACATGAGCAGGTGTCAGAACACCTGGTGAGCATCCTGCTGGGCCAGCAGCAAGGCTTTGAACCATTGTTCCTACTCCTTCCTGAGGGCGATCAGCATTTGGTGCTGGCTCTATTGGGCAGCAGCAAGGGCATGGATTAGGTCTTTAAGTGGGGAGGACTCCATAGGTGGCTGCCTTCAGTATCCTGGCTTTCGGCACCACTGTAGTACATTTCTGATGTGGGAGGAATACTGAAACACAGTAGGTGGGGACTGATGTTAACAGAGACTTTATTTTTGAATATTGTGCTTGCTTTTCAGCTTACTATTCTTGTTCTCTCTCTCTCTCTCTCTCTCTCTCTCACACACACACACACACACACACACACACACGTGCTCTGGTTGGGAGAGATTCCCCTTCTTCGCTCTCTCCCTCCTTTTCTATCCCCATCGTCACTGCAAAATGCACACACACCACATTAATTGACAACAGGTGTACAGACTTTGCCACTCACCTTCCCTGGCTTCACCCTCTATTCACAAACCAACGCTTGGCCATGCCCCCACTGCCACAGTTATGAACAGCGTACATTGCAAGCAGGAACTCGCTAGAAGGTTATGACAGCATAACTAGCAGGGAAAGCCAGAAGCTAACAAAGACACGAGGGTGCCCTGAGACATAAAGTGGTTAGCCACCCCACCATTAACAAACCTGAGTGAACACATGGAAGTGTGTGTGTGTGTGTGTGTGTGTGTGTGGGGGGGGGGTGATAGCATCCAAACATCCCAGTTTATCAAAACACTTTATGCCAAAGACCCTTCAGATCTACTCCTTTACCTAATAAAAAGCTATTAACAAAAGGCAAATATGTTTAAACAGATGTTTTCAGTACAGACTTAATCACTAAGATTTTATCTAAGTCCTGAACACTACTTAGAAGGCTGTGCCATAACTGTGGGGCTTCATCAGAAAAGGCTCTGCCCCCTGCTGTAGCCTTGACTATTTGAAGCACCAACAAATACCCTGCACCTTTTGATCTAAGTAGGTGTGGTGGGTCATAAAAGACCAGAAGTTTCCTGACATACTGTGGCACAAAACCATTCAGTGCTTTATAGGTCAATAGTATTATTTTATGATCAACGCAAAATTTGATTGGGAGCCAATGATCTAAGTAGGCATGGTGCATAAGATAAGTGTGATGTAGTCACATCTTTTGGTCCTAGTAAGGTCTCTTGCTGCTGCATTCTGGATTAACCGTAAGCCATTTCAATAATCCAAACTCGAAGTCACAAAGGTATGAACTATTTTTTTCTGCAATGTGTAGTGACTTTATTTTCTTAGCAATATTTCTGAGCTAAAAAAGGCTATCCTAGTAATATTATCTACATGAACTTCAAATGAAAGACTGGATTCAATAATCACACCAAGGTCTTTTACGACTGCACATAATGAAACAGAATGGCCATCCAGAGCTACTGGGTAAAGTCAAGTAAAGTTTATTTTTGTAGTGCTTTTAACAATAGACATTGTCGCAAAGCAGCATTACATAAAATTAAAAACTTTAAACATGAGCCAATTTTATCCCTAATCTATCCTCAATGAGCAAACCTGTGGTGATTGTGGCAAGAAAAATCTCCCTCAGACAACATGAGGAAGAAACCTTAAGAGGAACCAAACTCAAAAGGGAACCCATCCCCATTTGCATAACAGACAACATGATTATAAATAACTTGCTTCCATAACAGTGTCCTATAGAATCACAAAGTATAACTGTGAAACCAGGAAATTCATTATAGTTTTAATATGAAGTCTGTCTTGTTGAAGTTATAAACTGTTCACTGATGGAAACTTGAGTGCAGAAATGCTCATAACAACTGCAGTCCCAAAGTTAGCAATTCAACTGAAGTCCTGAGCCATACAATTATGGTCAGAAGTTTACATGCAGTGACATGAATGTCATCTTGGATATGAATGTCATGGCAATATTTGGGCTTTCAATTATTTCTCTGAATTATTCTTTTCCTGTGGTAGAATGAGTGTACAGCATACATCTTTAAAAAAAATATTTCAATATATAAATCAAATATTTACATACAGCACACCTAATATTTGGGTAAAATTTCTCTTCGCAAGATTCACCTTGACCAAACATTTTTTTTTTTTTTACCATGAACAAGCTTCTGGCAGAATTCTGGTTGGATATTTCACAACTCTTCATGGTAGAATTCATAGAGTTCAATTAATATACACACAGTCCATATATTTTCAATAGGGTTGAAGTCAGAGCTTGTTTTAAGCTTAATGTTAGCCTGCTTTATCCTCCACAGACAGCTCTGATGCGTGTTTGGGTTCATTGTCCTGTTGTAACTCCCAAGTCCTAAGTCATGTTCAAGTTTCTGGTGGTTTATGCTGAAGAATTCTGAGGTAGTCTTTCTTCTTCATTATTCCATCCACTTTGTGCAATGAACCAGTTCCACTGGTAGCAACACAAGCCCCAGAGCATGATGATCCTACCACCATCACCAGCTGGTACAGTGTACTTCTGTACATGGTGGCCATTGTGGCCAAAAAACTCAATCTTTGTCTCATCTGACCATACAGCTGTCCTCCAGAAGGCTTTTTCTTTGTCCGTGTGGTTAGCTTCAAACTTTAGTTAAGCTTGAAGGTGTCAATTTTGGAGCAGAGGTTTATTTCTTGGATAGCAGCCTCTTAGTCCACGGTGATGTAAAATTCACTGAACTGTAGAGGGTGATCAATCAGCTTCCGGTTCATGGCAGGGCTCTGCCATGGTGGTTCCCAAGTTGTTCCTGACCATCCAAACCAATTTCCTTTAAGCTGAGGGTGACAGTTTGGGTTTTCTTGAAGCAAAATGGTTTGCCAGAGTGACTACGCCTCACAACTGTTTGAACTGATCTTGGAATTTGCAGTTGTTTAGAAATGGCTCCAAGTGACATTCCAGAGTTGACATCTGCGATCCTCTTTCTCAGATCTGCACTGAGCTCCTTGGACTCTCATTGTATAGTGTGTTGGCCAATCCAATGAGTGCTGTAAACAAACCATTTTTATGAAGGCACAGAAAAGCTACCAGCTGTAGTTACTCATGATCACTAACAGGAAGTTAAGAGACCTTGGCCTTGGCAAGATAAAAGACATTTTGGACATTTCAGCACCTCTGAATTAATAATCTAAGTGAGCGTATGTAAATTTATGACCCTGTATGTATAATTTTGACCCTGTGTTGATTTCAGAAAACCCAAAGAAAATTAAAACTTGTGCACCAAATTCTAGTGTTTTTTTTTTAATTAAAGATGTATGCTGTACAATCATTCTGCCACAGAAAAAGAACAGTTCAAAGAAATTACTGAAAGTCCAAATATTGCCATGACATTCATATCCAAGATGACATTCATGTCGCTGTATGTAAACTTCTGACCACAACTGTATATGTATAGGCTTAAGAAGCAAAAGCTAGGAGAGAAGCATATGCTAACCATTTTAATGCAGATGCTGTCAAACTTTGGAAACAATAAACATAATCATACTTAAATAATTATTTGTCTATGTATTTGTCCAAGCTTCTTCAACTTTTTAACTCCCCTGATCGTTCCAGAGACTGGATGGTATTTGTAGGCTATTTGTTTACACTAGTACTTCAGCACTGGTTGATCTTGGATTCTCTGAGGCTACATGCACTTATTGTTAGTTGCTTTGAATAAAAATGTCAGTTAAATGACTGTAATGTAGTGTAATGTTTGAATAATGTACAATATCTAAACAACAGTTACATAGAATTAATGTTGTTGATTCAGGTCCAAAATGCAGCGGTTAGTGGAAAGACAGTAATCGCATGTACAGATGAGCAGTGTATGGTGCTGGACAACAGGTCTTGCAAGTCCATTTGTGTTCAAAACAGATTCCATTCATAAAATCTTTAAGATTTCGCAAGTTGTTTGTGCACCCAGCGGCACACATTGGACGAGAAAAAGACATAATTTAAAAAGATGTTATCCTCTGACTAAAACAGGGCTGTTGTAGCTAGCTCCGTTCGGCTCCCTCAGCCACAGCTGTTTGGATAAACCAGAAATCAAAGACTGGCATCTGGGAGAGGCGGATGTCATGGCAACCCCCATTGTCTCTTGCAGGAAAGCCGTGAATACATCTATTAGCAAAATAGATTAACATAATTTATTCAAGCTATTGGTACTTTCTGCAGTATTCTTAAGGTCTGCTGAAATTTTCATCTTTCCAAACACTGAGTGAGACCTACTTCTTTCTTTATCAGTAGAACTAAACACGCTTGGTTAATTAAATAGTTGGGTGCACAGTTTATTTTTTTAAAAATCACATTGAAATTATTTTTTATTTACCCCCAGAGAATTCAGATCCAAAGCCTACTGTAATGGAGAGTAAGCTGACCTCTGTGTCAGCTAAAAACGGAGTGAAAGAATCTGCTAGCGTTCCCCTTTCTCCTTCATCATCCTCATTCTCCTCCCATGTGAAGGACCTACACAGCACCCATGTTGTTGTACCGCTCATCAAACCATCTGCAGGTGTCACATGTTACACAAAATTGCATCATAATATAAATATAGTGTCACACGCATGGATTTGTAATCCACCTCTCTCTCTCTCTCTCTCTCTCTCAGTGGATGAGCAGCAGAATGTTCAGATTGTGTGTGTTTGGTGTCAGAAGGAGGGGCTTAAACGCTACTCTCTGGTCATGGGCTCTGAACTCAAGAGCTTCTGCAGCGAGAAGTGCTTTGCCATGTGCCGACGAGCTTACTTTAAACGCAATAAGGTTAGTATCTGTCTGAAGGGTTTCAGTCAGCAAGAGCATTTCAAAACTATATCAGTAGCAACTTGATGTAATATTGAAGATGAAATTTATCCATGAGGCATCATCATTTATGCTGACAGCTGAGCAGTTGAAATACCAAGTCCACTTAATATTACTGTTCTTTAACCTTTGATTGAGTATGCATGAAATGCAGCCCTTTTTATATTCTCTGTTTTGGTACACAAACAGAACAAATTTTAATGAAGATGGGTTCGTATCAGATAACACAAAGAGGGTTGGGTGCTTTATGTTGTGTCCTAGCCATGGAACTTGAGCATGACACCAAGAGAGAGAGGGAGAGCGTACATGACCATCCATTTTATCTGTGGTGTGACATCACAACCCAAAGAACTGTAGGATGCACATATGCACAAAATAAAGTCCTCAATAAACAACACTTTCCAACACACGTGTTTATGGTGTGCACACTGGAAGTCATTTGTATTATACAATCTCAGGGACGTGATATTCAAAAAGAAAGCGTGTGTGTGTGTGTGCATGCATGCATGCAAATGCATATGTGTATGTGGGTTTTGTGTTTGGAGGCACATGCATTCGAAATAAAACTGAACTTAAAAACATGGCTTGTTACACTTTAATGACTAGAGCATTGAAAACCTTCCACAGCCATTACAAATATTGACTTGCTTATATTTTTACAACTACTTTCTGATAATTAGCAAACTAATGATGTGGTAAGAATGAGCAATCCACATTGCAATAAACATTTTTTACCAGATTTGAGTAGATTTGAGTAATCTGATCAAGCCCCAGACAACAAATGAAGCACTACATCTGCTTTGGATTCACGCAGCACAACTGGCCTTGTGTCTTTTTGTATAACAGTCTGGTGCCAGAACTGATCAGCTCTAAGCATCTGCGCCAAAACAGATTCAAAAAGACTATTGTTAAATCTGGTTCTGAAGTGGTGTTGGTCTAAATGGTATCCAAATGGCATAGATTTAAACCTGGATTAGAGGCAGTTCAAAAAGCCCCACACAGCCACATATGGCATGATTATTCATAAAACTGAATAAATTGTTCAAAATAGTTTGGTTTAATAAATAATAATGTGACTGTTGTCAGCACAAAAGAGTAGCTTTAAACAGGCAAACAAAAAATATTTGTAAACCTTTTAAAACTAGCATTATAAATCAGAATGTTTTCAGTGCTGTATTTTTTATGAGTGGAAAATGAAAACAAGATGCAACCCATATGCATTCTGTGTCTGAGTCTCAGTCTGAGTCTGCTGACTGACAGTGTTCAGTGCCGTTAACAGCTGCTTAACGTTCATGGATGCGACTGCCAGGACTACTCGATGACAGTCATGGTCATCCAGCACAAACATACTTGCTGTCTAGGGCAGCTTCTTAATCCATTCTGAATACAAGGTCACCTTCTGTGAGTCGTTGAATAATGGAACATCAGATTATCTTGTTGCAGTAGTTTAGTCATAAATTGGTTGAAAATACATTTAATCCATATCTACTCACTTACAGAAACAGACTTCATTTCTAATAAGCTGCATAGCTGTGGTAAATATGATGCTCACTTTGGCATAAAATCAGCCATCAAAAAACAGGACTCATCGTTCAGTATGTTCTGGACAGATATCATTTCTAGCCTGTGTATGCTATAAGATATATTTCCTCAACAAAGCAAGCTGTAAAAAGATGTCAGAAGCAGAATAATAGAGAGAGAGAGAGAGAGAGAGAGAGATGAAGGAGATGGAAAATCAAGTCAGAGCCTGTTTGAGAGGAAGGAGTAAGGGCTGCCATGGGGAGAGTGGTGTCCTCTTGCAGCACATACTTTACCGCAACAGCATCAGGTTTCACACTCCATACACCAGCGAGACGGGGGAGAGCACCGGGTACAGTCAACACAGGATCAGCTTACTGCAATCTGGAGCAGTCACTACACACACTCACAGTAACACACAGTGGGTAGTCACCATCCACACATCTACCCAGAGAGCTGCTTTTCACCAGGAATATTAAAATTCAAGAGCTCTGTATCCACACATTATCACCTATTCCAACTTTAATCATAAGCTCATGAGCTGATGATTTGCTTTTTTAATTTTTATTATTTTCAGGCTCAAAATGAAAATCGGCATGGTGATCAGTCTTCTCCTCCTCCTGGTCAAACAGAGGAAACACCTCCTCAGCTCATGCTTAAGATGAACAGCAACACACGAGTAAGTGCTCATAAGCATTATGGTTCCTATACGTAGTAAAAAAGCAAACAAAATAAAACAACCCAACAGACATGTAGGAATATTACCAATTTTACAAGAAGAAGAAGCCTTTATTTGTCACATGCACACTCAAGCACAGTGAAATTCATCCTCTGCATGTAACCCATCCGAAGCAGTGAACACACGCATGCACACACACAAGTGAGCAATGAGTACACGCACATACCCAGAGCAGTGGGCAGCTATGCTACAGCACCCAGGGAGCAGTTGGGGGTTAGCTGCCTTGCTCAAGGGCACTTCAGCCCAAGGCCACCCCATGTTGCATGTCTTTGAACTGTGGGGGAAACCAGAGCACCTGGAGGAAACCCATGCAGACATGGGGAGAACATGCAAACTCCACAGAGAAAGGCCCCCGCCAGCCACTGGGCTCAAACCCAGAACCTTCGTGCTGTGAGGTAACAGCACTAACCACTACACCACTGTGCTGTCCCTAGTAGGTACTTGATACTATAATACCAAAAAAAAAAAACTTTATCACAGAAAAATATACAAAGATAAGATCAGAGAAAGAGAAAATTGAAATTTTGCATGATTCCCATTTCCCAAAGCAGCATATTTTTGACATTTGAAGTATTTAAAAAAAAAAAAAAACTTCCATGAAAGCAAGTGCTTTGTTTGCTCGATCAAAGCACATAAGGCTCACAAACTGTGACTTTATCCACACCTTTACAGTTACAGACCTGAGTGGCTGCTGGTTCTGTTCTACTGGAGTAAACTTCAAACATTTGTGCACCATTTTGGACTGAAATTGCAGCACAGCAACAGACAATCGCAAGCAGCGTCAGCAACAAGCTACCGGTAACCGTTCAGCCAACGTTCATTCTATGAATGATAACTCTAGCATTGATTATTACCTCCTCAAAACAGTGGTTTAACCAAGTACCGTGTGTGTATATGAAACCAATTCTGCTACAAACTAATTCAAAAGTAGATCAGGAGAAGTTCACGGTGTTCACAGTGTGGGCGCCCAGGTTGATTTGACGTCACTCTGTAAATGGGAAAAGACCTGTAGTTGAGAAGATGATGCCATGTTGATGGATTGAGGTGCATTTTTGGTGGTGGAGAAGAACCAGCTCTCTGGGGCTAGAGATCACGTGCCTGAATACCACATCACAATGCCATACTGGAGAGCAAACGTTCTGGTAAACAGAACCTTCAACAAGATAAAGTGCAAAAGTTTCAGCAGTTTATAGCACTTAATCTCTTTCCTTTTTGAGAAGAATTGTCAAAGTAGTTTTCTAAGTTCACTTTAGGCTCATTTTTATAGGAACAAATTATTTTATCGTGAAGGCATGGGCTTTCAACGGACAGCGTTTGGATCTTCGCAGCAACATGGCGGCTTCGCAAGGTATGGACACCAAAAAAAAAACCCTTATAAAAGCATTTATTTAACGCACTTCCTGGTTCCTGAGTTGTTTGCGACGAGTCCTTTTTTTTTTTTTCCCCGCGAGTGCTGGCGTGAATTGCTAATCTTTTTTAATTTTTTTTCTCTACAAATAATTTTCCAGCATCATCTTCATTTTTTATTGTACTGTCACTTTCCTTTTTGTACTTTCCACTTTCGCTTTCCTTTTTCCGCTTTTTTCTTTTTTTCGGAAGAACGCCGAGACCGGAAGCTTTTTTATCTTTCTTTCTTT
>JAOANJ010000020.1:8046162-8057290 GCA_026413345.1 Ariopsis seemanni
CTTTGTCAAAACCTACTTTGTTTCTTACACTTTCGACAGTAGCCATTTTGTATCTAAACATACGTTTGAGACTTCATGTGAGGTGTTGATAATAGTGATCACTTTCACCGGCGTCCACCGTTATCGACACCCTGTGGAATTAAGTGACATTTACAAGTGCTTTGTATCGATCTTTGTGTAACATTGTTGAAGTAGATGAAGTACTTTAAAAAAACAAAAGTGCTGTGGTTTATATATTTTTTTCTGTTTCATAACAGAATGGAATTCTTATACAGTATTTAGAATACTATTGCAATAAATAGAATTAGGCCAGAATTAAATTTCTCACATATAAAAATTTACATGCTTAAAATATTCAGATTTCTATTCTATTCAGAAAACTTTTTTTTTTTGCAGTTTGTTGTAAATATCTACCACATATTACAATATCAGTAGAAATGTTATATTTTTAGATGCAAAAATATAAAGTTTTGGTTCGAGGAATGACATGCAACCTTTGACCTGGATTTTCATGTGTTACAATGCCAATTGCTTGTTGACATTTATTGCTAAACTACAGATCTAGAAATTAACACAAACAACAATGAATGATTAACAAAATGTGATCTCCGAAAATACTGAGAAAGTGGGTAGAAACTGGAACAAAAAGATTTTCTGACACAGGTTAAAGATTATCCATTCATTTGTTTACAAACATTAGAATTATGTCCTCATTTACATAAGCACCAACATTGATTATATTTATATAAAAGGTATTTTGTACTAAATACAAGTCTATGTAAAACAAATTTTAAATAAGTCTGTTTTGTTAACTTAATACCACATACAGATTTTTTTTTTTTATAAATAATCATCTGGATGTTGATAATTGTGGAATGGTGTCGATAACTGTGGACAAAGGTGTCAATAATTGTGAAACGGTGTCACATGATCTGATACACTAAGTAATCTGAAATCAACTCTTTTCCAGTGGAAGTTTGAGTAATTATTCATGCACAATTTATGTATTGAAATTCTTTTTTTGCAATGGCCAAAAGATCGTTAAGGTGTTGATAATTGTAGCCGCAGCTCTACCAAAAAGCTGTAAAATATGAACATGCACACACAGTTTTACTGTCCACAACCAAATATGTTGTCAAAAACACCCAATCAAAATACCAATAGCAGACTGGAATTGGAAAACAGGCAAAGAGTCAATACAACAAGCAGCCAATTCACATAAGGTTTGTAACTGCAGGCGTGTGCACCCACGCACCCTCCTGTGCACACACAGCCAATGGCAAGACTTCACAAAGATGAGTAAGTCTTACAGAGCTTAAATACACAGCGCTAATGAGACACAGGTGTTGCTAATTGATGGGGCTTATGGTTCACAAAATGCTAGAAAACACAGCCAGGATGACAGACAGACTGCAGTGTAACTTCACCCAAGGAGACAAACGTGATTCAGTCTAATGAAGTTGACCACTTTTCTAAACCATGAGTTGTGTAGGAGATAGGTCAAAGACTTTACCATCATCTGTCTAGAGAGAAAATGTAATATAAAAAAAACAGCCTTTGGCCAATGTAAATTGAGAGGGTATTTTGACCTTTTTATTTAAAACAGAATATTTATTATTATTATTATTATTATTATTATTATTATTATTAATAATAATAATTACTGAGTGGTTGAAAAGCATCAAAGTATAACAGAATAATCAAGAAAAACAGGTAGACATGACAGTTACCAGTGAGAAAGTGAAAAAGATGCTGCACAACATCCCAAACTGGAAATCTCCTGGTCCAGAGGAGTACAAGGATTCTGGCTTAAAAACTTCACATCTCTACACAATAGGATTGCCAACCAATTGAATGAATGCCTGCAGAATGGTCATGTACCCCAGTGGATGACAAAAGGGAAGACAGTGTTAATCATGAAAGACTCTGAAAAAGGCAATGTACCAAGCAACTACAGGCCAATAACCTGTTTACCTCTTATATAAAAGTTATTGACTGGTATCTTGGCAGAAGACATTTATGACTTTTTTTGATGAGAACAACCTTCGACCTGAAGAACAGAAAGGATGTCGTAAAAGATCAAGAGGGATGAATGAATTATTGTTCATTGACCAACAGCTTTTGAGAGAGGTGTGAGAGAGAAAGAAGAATCTAACAACTGCATGGATAGACTACTGTAAAGCATATCATTCTGTTCCCCATTCCTGGATAATAGAAACCCTAAAAACCTTTGGAGTTGCAGACAATATTGTGGGGCTTCTGGAAGCAAGCATGGAGAACTGGAAAACTGAAATAACATCCAGAGTGGAAACCCTTGCTGATATTCACATCAAAAGGGTAATATTTCAAGGAGACACATCACCCCTGTTATTTGTCATTGCCTTAATACCATTGACTCTGGTACTTCAAAAAGCAAAGAAAGCTTGAGTTTGCAGATGGCACAAAAATTAATCATCTACTATTTATGGATGACTTGAAGCTTTTTGCAAAAAGTGATAATGCACTAGACTCACTTGTCCAAACTGTTCACATTGTAAGAAAAGATATTGGAATACAGTTTGGTGTTGAGAAGTGCACAACCATGACATTGAAAAGAGGCAAGTCGGATGGTATCATACTCCTGGACGAAGAGAAAATCAAAGTTTTGGAAGAAGGAGAGAGTTATAAGTATCTTGGTGTACTTGAAGTGGATAGGGCACTTGCGCAGGAGATGAAAGAAAAAGTAACCAAGGAATATTTTAGATGTGTAAAAAGGGTCTTGAAATCCAAGCTCAATGGGGGAAACATTATTGCTGCCATTAACACGTGAGCAGTCTCATTAGTCAGGTATTTGGCACCTTTCCTGGGATGGACAAAAGAAGAGTTGAGAAATTTGGACAGAAAAACAAAGAAAACATTGACAATACACAGGACATTACACCCAAGAGACAGTGTTGATAGACTGTACCTAAAAAGGAAAGATGGTGGAAGACGGCTTCTCTCGATAGAAGATTGTGTAGAGGTGGCAAGCTTGAAGCTTGAAGAGTATGTAAATAAAAGTACAGAAAGCCTAGTAGTTGCAGCCAGAAATGATCCAACATACCCAGTACAAAGTGCAAAAGAATGCAAACAAAGATGAAAACAAGAAAGAAAACAGATATACGGGAAAGAATTGCAAAGAATTGCACTTGAGACAAACCAAGGATATAGCAACAGAGGAAACATGGAACTGGCTGAAGAATGGAGAGTTAAAAAAGGAAACAGAAGGTCTTATAATTGCTGTGCAGTCTCAGGCATTACGAACTAATGTCATTAAAACAAAGATCGACAAAACAAGTGAGAAAAGTAAGTGCAGAATGTGTCAAGAGGAAGATGAGACAATCACTCACATTGTCAGTGGATGTAGCGTTTTGGCATCAAAAGAATATAAAAGGAGGCATGACTGCATAGCAAAAGCTCTCTACTGGGACTTGCTCCGACAGAATGGTTTCGAAGTTGCTGAAAAATGGTATCAGCATCAACTTGAAACTGTGGTAGAAAATTATCATAAAATATTGTGGGATTTCTCAATTCAAACTGATAGAGAGATATCAGCTAGAATACCAGATATAGTTGTCATCGATAAGCTCGAAAAAAAAGCTCTAATTGTTGATGTAGCTGTGCCAAATGATGTGAATATTTCAGAAGAAGAAAGAGAAAAGACAGAGAAATATCAAGACCTAGCCTGGGAACTCACAAGAAGATGGACTGTTAAGTGTAAGGTTGTCCCTATTGTAATAGGTGCACTAGGAACTGTACCAGTGAGGTTGAAATCTCACTTGGATACTTTATGAGTTACAACGCACATAGACCTTATTCAGAAATCGGCACTATTAAGAACTGCTAGAATCATTAGAAGTCTTTGGGACCTAAGGATGCGAGTCGTATCCCAGTATCAGTGACTTTAACTTCCAGATGAAAGAGCATCTGTGCAATACATTAATAATAATAATAATAATAATTTAGGATATGCACATTTTGATGATTCCACAATTGAGGTGCCTTTTATGATAATCACATTTATATATACTAATATGTAAATTGCATATTATATAAAATACAACCCCAAATCAGAAAAAAAGTTTGGATGGTATGTTGAAACTGAAATTAAAACTGAAAACAAAAATGTGGACATAATCTTTGACCTGGCTTGCACTCAAAACAATATATCAGCAAATTATATGATGTTTTACCTCATGATTTTTTATTTTTTTTTTCAAAATAAACACTTATTTGAATTCTGCTTCTTGTAACATATTTCAAAAAAATTGGGCCAGTAAAAGCATTTTATAATGTTTCCATTGCTTCTCAGAGAAAATAAAAGATGCTTAGGGAATGAAGACACCAGGTGATGAAGCGTTTCAGGTGTTATTTTGTTCCATTCTTCCTGCAAAAAGGTCTTAAGGTGTGCACCAGTACAGGGTCATTGTCATATTTTTCATTTCAAAATTCTGCAGACAGAGGGGACAGGCACCCTCTTCTTTCACAATCATGCATTTGTAATAAGCAGAACTACATTCTGCACACTATCTTGTTGAACTATGCCTGGGAAAGGTGTCATCTTGAAGGCAGCATATGCTGCTTCAAAGTCTCAATGTACTTTTCTGCATTAATGCTGCCTTCACAGAAGTACAAGTTACCTTTGCCAAGGGCACTGACACAACCCCATACCATGACAGACCCTGGCTTTTGGACAAAAATGGTCTTGTCTTTGGTCTTTGGAACGGGAGCACATAATGTCCATTTCTTACAAAAAAGACCTGGAATACTGAGTCGTGTGACCACAATACGTGCTTGCACTGTGTGATCATCCATCCCAGATGCCTCAGAGCCCAGAGAAGTCAATGGTGCTTCTGGATACAGATAATATAAGGCTTCCTTTTTGCACGGTAGCATTTTAACTTGCATTTATGGATGTAACTCTGTATTGTGGTGCTTGACAAAGGTTTGCCAAAGTAATCCTGAGCCCATATGGTAATACTGGCGATCGATGAATGGCAGTTCTTGATGTAGTGCCATCGGAGAGATCAGAGATCACAGGTGTTCAGCTTAGGTTTGTGCCCTTGCCCGTTATGCACTGAAATTCCTCCAGGTTCCTTAAATCATTTAATGATATTATGCACCATAGAAGGTGAAATATCCAAATCCTTTCCTATCTTGTTTTTTTGAGGAACATCGTTTTTAAACATTTCAATTATTTTCTCACACATTTGTTGACAAACTGGAGATCCTCACCCCATCTTTGCTCCTCAAAGACTAGGCTTTTCCTGGATACTGATCATGAATACGTCACTTGTTGACATTACCCGTTTCAAATTATATCATTTTACCTCATTACTACCCCTAAATTGCCCCGTCCCAACATTTTTTGAATGTGTTACAAACCTGAAATGCATGAATGGATGTATATTAACAAATTAAATGAGGTTGACCAGACAAAACATGAAATATCTTGGGTTCATACTGTCTGCAATGGAATACAACTCAAAGAAAATTTAGAAATCCCTGCTTTCTTTTTTATTTGCATTTTCTACCCCGTCCCATTTTTTTCTGATTTGGGGTTGTCGTTAAATAGATGGATATTTTCTTTTTTTGTGCTATCCAATAGACAAATAATGTTTTTGTACAGTATTCAGTGTATTTCTGAGCACTGTGTGTGTAGCTTTTCAGTGGTTGTCTTTTTTTCACAGTCGATAACAAATAATTTTATTCTGGTAATTTTGTTGTAATCGTGATAAAGTCCATAATTCTGTGAAAATAATGGATAGCTCTGATAATCTGTAAAAGTAACTGAGAAAAACTGTAGTAATTGCAGAGGCATGAGTAAAATGTGAGCATCCTGCTTAATGTAAACCACAGAAACAGTGAAACACTTCTTTCTCTCCTGTCCACACTGTTTTGGAGAATATGTGATGATAAGAAGTAATAATGATTCCATGTCTTTATTATTTACAGAATGGTATTCAATCTTAAGCACCATAACTAAAGTCAAGTTTATTTGTATCACACTTTTAACAACAGACATTGTTGCAAAGCAACTTTATAGAAAATGAAAGACTTTAAACATGATCTAGTTTTATCCCTAATTTATCCCCAGTGAACAAGCCTGTGGCGATGATGGCAAGGGAAAACTCCCTCAGATGACACGAGGAAGAAACCTTGAGAGGAACCAGACTCAAAAGGGAACCCATCCTCATTTGGGTGATAACAGCCAGCATGATTATAAATAATTTGCTTCTATAATGGTGTCCTATATAGTCACAAAGTGTAACTGTATAACCAGGAAAACCATTATAGTTTTAACATGAAGTTTGTTTTGTTGAAGTTCTAAGTTTTTCATTGATGGAAACTTAAGTGCAAAACTGTTCATGACAACTGCAGTCCTCAGCCATAGATGCATTACTGTAAGTGTCCAGAACTATCTTCCAAGCGCGACTTTCAACTATCCATATGGGGCAGTCTTCCACAATAAGTACTAGTAAGTTTGGTACTATATGTATGTAATTATCTATGGCATCGGTGCCACCTCAGTGATGTTTAATATAAGATGTACATCTTAGTTTTATATCCTTTTCCTGTAGTCCTGTGGATCTTGCACACACAATTCATGTGCTGTTTGTATACAGTGTATAAGTATTATCATGCCGTATTATAAAATGCCTATTATGCTGGGTCTAATTTGTAGTCCTGTGGATCTCATTTCTCCCGGGAAGCATGTTTTACTTCAGTGAATCTCCACTTGTTTTTCATGAGCAGTGTCCTAATTTGTTAAAGTGACATTTCACCTTTGCGTAATTGTATTTCATCATGTGCTCGTAATGATGCTGATTATATATGTACATGACAAATAAGAAGGAATAAACTATCCACAGGAATAAACTATCCAGAAAAGACAGACCAAGAATACACACACACACACACAATTACAGATTTCAGTTGGAAACACAGACCTCTGCATTTGGCTGGTAGGCACAACTCCAGAGAGAAAATCTAATTATCTTAATTAGCTCCTTCGCTCTGAAATGTGCATTGATTATTTTGTTTCATGAAGACATGAAACACAGATTCAAGCAGGGCTTAAAATGATTAGGCCTTCATGTGCTGTTTGTCAGCTACTGCTAAACAAACAGTAGCAGCACAGTTTGGCAACAGAGGCACTTTGTTTCGAACAAAATGGAAAAAAAAAAAAAAATTTTGGAGGCTGAAACAGCTGTTGGAGTAAATCTTATTAACTGATTGGTGTCATATACAGTCAGCTCCAGAAAAAGGCTATGGAAAAATGTCTTTGTGGTTAATTAGCTTAAGCTCTCAGTGGAAATGAGAGAAATCAAAGCTTCAATTGAAGTAAATATGTTCTAAGAAAAATTAATTAATTGAGTAATTGATCAACTGATTTTATTAATAGATTAATTAATCAAACAAACCATGCGTCAATTATTGACACCTCTTGAATTTTCTTATGAACAAAATGTAACTGAATCATGTCCTCATTTATATTTGACTTTTTTAAAGTCTCAGGTGACTTTAAAAAAGTCATATATAAATGAGGACATGATTCAGTGTTCAGCAACTCTTCAGCAGTCATCCATGACTTCCTGATTCACTAATACCATTTTTCCATCAACAGGGAATGGGTTCTTGAACTGGTTCTGCTCAGGATTCTCTGAACCTTGGTGCCAGTGACTGAACTAGCCTGCATTTCCACCAGTTTTGAGCGGAACCATTGTAATCAAGGATGCGTTATCAATGGAGGGTATTTCACAATGTTGCACAAAGTAAACAACAGGAGCAAGGTGGTTGATCGCATTAATTCCCTACAAGCATTTGTTCTGTTATTGCAGATATTTCTTTTCATCCAAAAAACAACCACAGACCAACGACATAAGAAGATGGTTTTCTCAGGTTCTGAACCAATCTATTTTTGGTCAAAATGCTTAGAATGGTTTAAAATTTGGTTTGAAAATCAGAAAGGAACCAGTTCCCTGTTGGGGGAAAAGGAGTAAGAGTGATAAATATGAGGTGATACAGAGGCCTTGATTTATTCTGTGCTGTTGGCTAGATTAGCGATAAAGCTATTTAACCATGAAAATAATTTTTCCTATCTTTACCAAAAGGTGCCAGTAATTCTGGAGCTAACTCTCTGTGTGTGTGTGTGTGTGTGTGTGTGTGTGTCATGGTGCAGTGGCAGATGCAAGTGCAAGGACTTATTGCAGTGAGTACACAAAAACAAAACATCATAACCAAAACACAAGAAACATGAACACGAAAAGAATCAAATAATGTTAACATGAGCGTGGGAAAAATTATATGGAATAATGACAAGGACAAGAAATAAACAGAAACTAGTTGGAGGATTTTTTTTGTATGCCTTGTCTGAATTTGCAGCAGACACATTATCAAATCAAATTGTTGCATGTACTGTAGTGTATATTTATTATCTCTGTTTGCAAGTGTTTTCTCAATTTGCAAGATGCTACTTGATGCTACTACATGTACTGTAGTATTCACGCATGTGTTTTCAGTATTTGTGAGCATTTTCTACATTTCGGTGTGTTGTCCTAATTTGGAAATATTGTGGCCTCTCTCAGCCACCATAAAATAGCATATAAAAATTTTAGAAATTCATGCATATGGAAGGATGATAGAAACAGTTGATTAAGGAGTTGATTGACCAACTTCCATGTAATGCAACAGCGATTAAACCATTGGACCATTTAAATGCCAGAAAAATTGTCTGCAGCTTTCAAGGGCTTTTGACAAAGCAATCAGCAAATCTCTTTCTGCTCCACCTGGCTCTATTTGCTTTGCATATGAAAGGTAGAATTTCTGCTTAGCACAGCTTTTGATACAGCAGATGAAAAATCATCTGCATTTACATTCAGAGCATTTGGCAGATACCATCAACCAGAATGACTTACAGAAGTTCCTTTTGCTTGGGTAGTCTCAATCAAGTTTCTTCCTTGCATCTCAGTTGTGGTAACCATAGTAATGATGATGCTACAGATAGCCCATGACCAACCAGGATTGCGCCATAACTGTACACATACAACAAACAAATCTGCCATCCAATATGCATCTTCAATGATGAATCACAAAAAAATATGCAAGGGATTGAGTTGGATTTATGCAAATTTGGGCTATAGGGCCATGCTACTATGGTGTATATTTGGTGTAATTGGAATACGAGTGACCGTACAGTTGACTTTTACTAAATATAGATTACAATGCTGTGGCAGCGAGGGCATGGTCAAGGGCCAATTTGTGAATGGAGAGTGAAGCCAGGAAAGGTGAGTGGCAAAGTGGAAGCACCTGATGTCTGTGTGCTTGTGTGCAGTGAGAGGGAGCAGATAAAAGGGGGAGAGGAGCAGAGAGTTTTCATCTTCCCCTGGCTGAAGTCATGCCTGTGCATTGATAAACGATAACTTATTTAAGTCAGCTGAAAAGCGTGTTTGCTTTTTTAGTTGTGGTTTGGGAAGTATTACACTGATGCAGAAAGCCAGGACGCTGAAAGAGAACTGTTGCCATGGAGTCCACCCCATTTAAAGAGCTGGTCCATGCCCTCGCCGCTGCTCAACAGAACCAGCACAAGGCACTGGTCACAATGAGGATGGAGCAGGAGCAGCACATCAAGGCTCTGCTGCAGGCCCAGCAAGAAGATCCCCAAGTGCTCTTGCACCTCATCACTCCAGCAGGTGCAACAGCCCGAGTCCACAGGATTTCCCCACGTTATCCTTACAAAAATGGGGCCACACGACGACCCGGAAGCTTTCATGGAGCTCATCAAGTGAACTGCGGAGGAGTGGGGTTGGCTGGACGAGCAGCGAGTGGCCCACCTGTTACTGCTCCTGACCGGTGAAGTGCAGCTCATGGCTCAGCAACTACCTGCAGAGAACTGGCTGTATAGAGACCTGAAGTGTGTAATCCTCCAGTGAGTTGGCCACTCCCCAGAGCAACATTGGCAGCACTTCTGTGCACTGATGCTGGAGGAGGTTGGCTGGCCCTTCGCCTATGGTCAGCAATTGCGGGATACCTGCTGGTGGTGGTTGAGGGCAGAAGACCGTGATGGCAACGGTTCCAGTGGCAGGCAAACATCAGGCTTCTTCTTCGCTTTCTCTCTCGTTCTGATCCCCCCTGTCTTGGTCCTCCCTTCCCTCGTGTCTCTTCCCTGTTCCACAGAAGTGGGGGCTGTTTCCTCCGCAGCCAGCTTCCCACACTGCAAAAAACTGAAAGCTGAATTTGAAGAGAATTACTTAATACTAGTGAAATTACCTTGCTGTATGGACAGATATGTTTACTTGATAAGACATCTTAGAATAAGTTGGTTGCAATCTAGGTTTAATAATCACAGAATTGGTGTCTTGTATTCTTCTAATAGGAGATGCTAGATCGTTTCAACTATCTTCAAGATATTTTCACTTGCTAAGATATAATTTTTGCAGTTCAAGCCCATGGTTCCCCTTCCCCTTATGTTTCTGTGTCTTCCCCTGTGAGGAACCACTCTGTGAGTGCTCCTCGCCCCAGTAGTGCAGAGGTGAGGCCTGGGCTGGTGTGCTTGAGCACTTCCAGGATCAGTGTCAGGTGATGGAGGTGGGGCCAGTGGTCCGGATCCCTGATGCACCAGAAGTTGCCCCCGATTGAGCTGGAACATACTGCACAGTGAGTATTCAAGTGGGTACACATCAGGCTGTGGTGGATTCAGGTGATGGAATCAGATCAGACCTCCATACATCAAAGCCTGATTCAATGTGGGGCACTGGGAAATGCACGTTTGATGAAGGTTAAGTGTGTGCACGGTTTAAGTGTGTGCACGTTTGATGAAGGTTAAGTGTGTGCACGGTTTTCCCCAAACTCACTCATAAGAAGCAGTCTTAATAGCAACATTACGAAGAGCTTCTTTGCAATGCACATCCCCGATATAGACATTAGTAGTTGCTAAGGCCAGTCGATGAGGTCACATGGCATTTATTTTTTACAAAAAACAATGAAATATAGTGTTTAAAATTTTTTTGAAATGGTGTATTGTCATTAAGCATTACATACAGTGCCTTGCAAAAGTATTCATACCCCTTGAACTTTTTCACATTTTTCCACCTTACAACCACGAACTTAA
>JAOANJ010000020.1:8988176-8999466 GCA_026413345.1 Ariopsis seemanni
GAGCCAATGCAAAGTGGATAAGATAGGGGTGATGTGGTCATATCTTCTAGTTCTAGTAAGGACTCTTGCTACTGTATCTTGATCTAACTAAAGCTTGTTTATGCACTTATTGGAACATCCAGACAGTAAGGCATTGCAATAATCCAACCTAAAAGTAACAAAAGCATGAACTAGTTTTTCTGCATCATGTAGTGATATTATATTTCTTATCTTAGCAATATTTCTGAGATGAAAAAAGCTATCCAGGTAATGTTATTGATATGAGTTTCAAACGAAAGACTAGAGTCAATGATCACACCGAGGTCTTTTACTGCTGCATGTGAAGAAACAGAAAAGCCATCCAGAGATACTATGTAATCAGAAAATCTACTTCTAGCTGCATGCGGTCCTAGTACAAGTACTTCTGTCTTGTCAGAGTTAAGCAGAAGGAAGTTAATAAGCATCTAGTATCTAATGTCCTTTACACATTCCTTAATTTTATTAAGCTGTTGTCTCTCATCTGGCTTTGCAGAAACATACAACTGTGTGTCAACAGCATAACAGTAGAAACTAATACCATGCTTACGAATAATATCACCCAGAGGTAACATACAGTATATAAAGAAGAAAGCAGTGGGCCTAAGACAGAACCTTGTGAAACACCAAAGTTTACCTCAGTCTGTCTAGAAAAAAATCATTGTATACATCAACAAACTCATCACGGTCAGTTAAATAAGACCTGAGCCAGGAGAGCGCCGTTCCCTTAACTCCCACAACATTTTCTAGCCTATCCAGGAGAATGGAATTGATCGATGGCGTCAAAGGCTGCACTAAGATCAAGCAATACAAGCAGGGAGACACAGCCCTGATCAGATGCCAACAGTAACTAGTTTACTACTTTAACCAGTGCTGTCTCTGTGCTGTGATGAGATCTAAATCTTGATTGGTACATTTCATGGATGTTGTTCCTACATAGATATGAACATAACTGCTGTGCCACAGCTTCTTCTAAGATCTTGGAGATAAAGGGGAGGTTTGATATTGGCCTATAATTGGACAGCTGACAGAGGTCAAGGTCTGTTTTTTTTCTGGTATTATCTGCTTGTAGAGTCATGTAGGTAAGGGATCTAGTACACAAGTTGATTATTTTGGTGTGGAAATGAATGAAATTTGTTCAATTTCTCTAAGGGGAGTAAAACATTCTAATTGCTGATCTGATGGTTAACCACAGGGTTATTTAAATTGTCTGGTTATTTAAATTAGTAGTTTGAATTTTTTGTTGAATATTTTCAATTTTCTCATTGAAAAATTCATGAAGTCATTGTTACTACATATTGCAGGTGTGCATGTGTCTATAGTGGTCTTTTTCCTAGTTAATTTTGCTACAGTATTAAATAGGAAACTAGGATTATTTTGTTAGCCTCTATTAGGGTGGAGAGATGCATTGATCTAGCAGCATTAAGAGCTTTTTTTATATTTCAGGAGGCTCTCCTTCCATGCTAATTTGAATACTACCAATTTTGTTTGATGGCATTTTCGTTCTAATTTTTGAGTGGTCTGTTTTAAAGTGCAAGTGTAATCGTTATACCAGGATGCTAATTTTTTCTTCCTAATCATTTTTCTTTTAAGTGGAGCTACATTATCTAAAGTATAGTGGAGCGCTGACTCTAAGCATTCAGTTGTCTGATCAAGTTCTGTGGGGGCTAATGGTGATCCAATCAAAGTTGATAACTCTGGGAGACTATTTATGAAACTTTGAAGTAGTTGATATGAATGTACGTTTAACACAATAGCAGGGTAAGGTGTATATATTATTACTCAGATATATTTTGAATAAGATGAGATAATGATATGAGGTAACTCCAGACTGTGGAAGTGTGACTATATTTTCTATATTTAATCTGAATGTTCGTATTAGATCGAGAGTGTGACCACCATTATGGGTAGGTCCTATGACGTTCTGATTAACCCCTACTGAGTCTAGAATGGACATGAACACTGTTTTCAGAGGGTATTCTGGGTTATCAAAGTGAATATTAAAATCTCCAACAACTAAAGCTTTGTCCAAGGAAATAACCAGGTGTGAGATGAAAGCCGCAAATTCCGAAAGAAACTCAGAATATGGCCCTGAGGGCCTGTAAATAATAAGTAACATAATTGACTGGGTAGACTTATATTTTGAGGCTACACATGTTATATTAGTATGAAGAATTTCAAATGTATTGAATTTATAACCAGGTTTTTGTGTTATGCCTAGATTATCATTATGAATAACCACGACGCCTCCTCCTCTACCAGTTAGGCAAGGCTGGTGTATATAACTGTATCCAGGAGAACTAGCTTCATTTAATGCCATATATTAATTTGTCTTAATCCATGTTTCTGTTAAACACAGTACATTAAACTCCTGATCAGTAATAAGTTCATTAACAATTAGTGCTTTAGATGTAAGAGATCTAATATTTAATAGCCCCACCTTTAGATCAAAGCTGCTGGCAGCAGCCGTACAGTCAGTATGATCTAATTTTACATTAATTAGGTTACTGCAACAAACTTGCTGAGTATTTCTACTTTTTTGTTTAGCTCGGGGAACAGAAACAGTCTTGATGTAGTAGACCCTGAGTGACGACTCTGTGCAGCTACCAGACAGTTGGTTTAGCCTGTTTGTCTGCTCTCTGGCCTTGGCTCTGGATTGTCAGAAGTTAACTAGACCTATTCTGAGACTATGAGCTATGCTGCAAGAAGTGAGAGCAGCACCTTCCTAAGTGGGATGGATACCATCCCTCCCTAACAGGCCAGCAGTGCCCTCAAAATTAGTCCACAGCTCTGTGCAGACGCCAACGATTACAGGGGGTTTTATGAAGCACTTAAGGCCCCTCACGTCCAGAGTCCATTGCGCAGCACTGACGGACAGACACTTTTCACAGACTCTGCATCAATTCTGGCCCAATGGTCACAACAGTTCTAGATGCTCTTCAGTGCTGACTGAATGGTCTAAAACTCTGCAATTCTTCGCATCCCACAACAACCAGCAAAACCACAACTGGATGTCATACCAACACTTCAAGAGATAATCAAAGCTATAGAACAGCTGAAGTGTGGTAAGGCTGCAGGAGTTGATGGTATCCCACCAGAGGTATGGAAACATGGGGGACTAGCGTCGCACACCAAACTCCATGTTTTGCTCATCTGCTGCTGGGAAAAGGGAAAACTTCCACAGGACATGCGGGATGCGATCATCATCACCTTGTACAAGAACAAGGGGGAGAAGTCTGACTGCTCCAACTATCGGAGCATTACCCTGCTTTCCATTGCTGGTAAAATCCTTGCAAGAGTACTTCTAAACAGACTGGTGCCTACAGTTGCAGAACATCACCTCCCTGAGAGGCAATGCAGGTTTAAAGCAAAAAGAAGTCCCACTGACATGGTGTTTCTTCTTAGACAACGCCAGGAAAAATCTCAGGAGCAGAACAAGGGACTCTATGTCACGTTTGTCGACCTTACCAAAGCATTCGATACCGTGAGCAGAAACAGACTCTGACAAATCATGGAACAACTTGGCTGCCCCCCAAAGTTCCTCAACATGGTCATCCAGCTCCATGAAGGTCAGCGTGGGCAAGTAAGATACAGCAATGACCTCTCAGCACCATTTACAATTACCAATGGTGTCAAGCAAGGCTGTGTCCTCACACCAATCATTTTCACCATCTTCTTCAGCACGATGCTCCAGTAAGCCATAGAAGATCTAGATGACGAAGATAGCATCTACATCCGGTATCGCACCGATGGCAATTTATTAAACTTAAGATGATTGCAAGCCCACACAAAAGCACTCGAACAACTGATCCATGAGCTACTTTTTGGTGACAATGCTGCCCACACTGAGACTGCCTTGTAGCACATGACATCCTGTTTGGCAGAGGCTGCACATCTCTTCGGACTGGAAGTCAGTCTGAAAAAGAAAAAAGTTCTGTACCAACCCCCACCTCAGAATCCGTATCACCCACCCCACATCACTATTGGCCAGACAGAGTTGAAATCAGTCCACCAGCACCATCACGTCTGATGTGAAACTCGACAAGGAAATCAACAGCAGACTGGCAAAAGCAAGTAGTGCAAGTAGTAGTAGGGTGTAGTAGGATGTTTATTGTTCCAAACAAAAGAGTTTGTAACAGTAAACATCTAAAGAAATGCACCAACATCAGCGTATATCGAGCAGTTGTGCTGACCACACTCCTGTACAGCGCAGAGTCGTGGGTTACCTACCATCACCACCTACAACTTCTCAAATGATTCCACTAGTGCTGCCTCCGTTCCATCCTCAATATCCATTGTAATGACTTTGTCACAAACACAGACGTCCTCAAATGGGCAGAACAAATCAGCATTGAGGCCATGCTGGTAAAAATACAGTTACGATGGCTTGGACACATCTCCAGAATGGAGGACAATTGGCTACCAAAGATTGTCCTCCATGGAGAGCTGTCCTGCAGTCACCGGGGTGTAGGGGCCCCAAAAAAGAGGTATAAAGATTGTTTAAAAAGAACACTTACAGACTCCAACATTGACCTCCAACAGTGGCCCACCCTGGCAGCAGACTGAGCAGTCTGGAAACAAACTATCTACCAGGCCACCCTCTCATTTGAGGAAAGTCACAGGGTCAGACTCGAGGATAAAAGAAGAAGCAAGGAAGGATTGTGTGACCCAAACAGCACACCAAACCCAGACCTTCACCTGCAATCTCTGCAGACAACTCTGCCGGTCCCGCATCGGACTGGTGAGCCACCAAAGAGCCTGCAGTCGATGTGGACATCAACCCTCCAACTAATCTTCACCTGCAAATTCAAGCCATGATGATGATGATTCAATATAAATGTGGGTTCAGACTGGGAAGAAGAGATAGTGGGACTTCATGAAATTTAAAGATAAAAATGAAAAAGGAGAAAAGGGGACTGGTGCATCAAAAATACCCAAGTCATCACAAACATCTGGTTCAAGCAACATCCATGGAGAAGGTATACCTGGAATAGTCTTGGGGATAACATCTGAAATCAGGTTGATTACATTACCATCAACAGAAGATTTCAGAATGCAGTTCAGCAGTCAAAAAGCTACCCTGGTGCTGACTGTGGTAGTGATCACAACACCAACACCAAGATAAGTTGAAGAAGGTGAAGGAAGGAAAAACCCCAAATCAGCCAGACTATGCCAGTTTGACAGATGAGAAGATCAAAACAAAATACAATGTTGAGATGAGGAACCATTTTGAATATCTGGAAGTGGAACAAAGAGCAAATGGGAAGTTTTCAAAGAAGCAATAACAGAACCTGTGAAAAGACAGAAGTGTCAGAAATGAATGATGAATGCCATTTTCTCTCTCTCTCTCTCTCTCTCTGATGGAAGAACAAAGGAAGTTAGCAAAGAATACTGAAGCAGACAAGAAGCTAGACAAAACAATTCAGGAAGTAAGCACTAAAACTAAAGAGAAGTTGCTCAACAGCAAATGTGTCTAAAATGAAAGAGACAAGTACAAAAATTTGACAACTATCTATGACATCAAAGAAAACCACTGGTCAAAAATGCTGTACTGCTTCTGGATGCATTAAATTGAGAGATTGTGATGTAATAATGGAAAAGGACAAGGTGTTGGAAAGATGGACAGAATATATTCTGTCCATCTTTCCAACACCTTGTCCTTTTCCATTATTACATCACAATCTCTCAATTTAATGCATCCAGAAGCAGTACAGCATTTTTGACCAGTGGTTTTCTTTGATGTCATAGATAGTTGTCAAATTTTTGTACTTGTCTCTTTCATTTTAGACACATTTGCTGTTGAGCAACTTCTCTTTAGTTTTAGTGCTTACTTCCTGAATTGTTTTGTCTAGCTTCTTGTCTGCTTCAGTATTCTTTGCTAACTTCCTTTGTTCTTCCATCAGAGAGAGAGAGAGAGAGAGAGAAAATGGCATTCATCATTCATTTCTGACACTTCTGTCTTTTCACAGGTTCTGTTATTGCTTCTTTGAAAACTTCCCATTTGCTCTTTGTTCCACTTCCAGATATTCAAAATGGTTCCTCATCTCAACATTGTATTTTGTTTTGATCTTCTCATCTGTCAAACTGGCATAGTCTGGCTGATTTGGGGTTTTTCCTTCCTTCACCTTCTTCAACTTATCTTGGTGTTGGTGTTGTGATCACTACCACAGTCAGCACCAGGGTAGCTTTTTGACTGCTGAACTGCATTCTGAAATCTTCTGTTGATGGTAATGTAATCAACCTGATTTCAGATGTTATCCCCAAGACTATTCCAGGTATACCTTCTCCATGGATGTTGCTTGAACCAGATGTTTGTGATGACTTGGGTATTTTTGATGCACCAGTCCCCTTTTCTCCTTTTTCATTTTTATCTTTAAATTTCATGAAGTCCCACTATCTCTTCTTCCCAGTCTGAACCCACATTTATATTGAATCATCATCATCATGGCTTGAATTTGCAGGTGAAGATTAGTTGGAGGGTTGATGTCCACATCGACTGCAGGCTCTTTGGTGGCTCACCAGTCCGATGCGGGACCGGCAGAGTTGTCTGCAGAGATTGCAGGTGAAGGTCTGGGTTTGGTGTGCTGTTTGGGTCACACAATCCTTCCTTGCTTCTTCTTTTATCCTCGAGTCTGACCCTGTGACTTTCCTCAAATGAGAGGGTGGCCTGGTAGATAGTTTGTTTCCAGACTGCTCAGTCTGCTGCCAGGGTGGGCCACTGTTGGAGGTCAATGTTGGAGTCTGTAAGTGTTCTTTTTAAACAATCTTTATACCTCTTTTTTGGGGCCCCTACACCCCGGTGACTGCAGGACAGCTCTCCATGGAGGACAATCTTTGGTAGCCAATTGTCCTCCATTCTGGAGATGTGTCCAAGCCATCGTAACTGTATTTTTACCAGCATGGCCTCAATGCTGATTTGTTCTGCCCATTTGAGGACGTCTGTGTTTGTGACAAAGTCATTACAATGGATATTGAGGATGGAACGGAGGCAGCACTAGTGGAATCATTTGAGAAGTTGTAGGTGGTGATGGTAGGTAACCCACGACTCTGCGCTGTACAGGAGTGTGGTCAGCACAACTGCTCGATATACGCTGATGTTGGTGCATTTCTTTAGATGTTTACTGTTACAAACTCTTTTGTTTGGAACAATAAACATCCTACTACACCCTACTACTACTTGCACTACTTGCTTTTGCCAGTCTGCTGTTGATTTCCTTGTCGAGTTTCACATCAGACGTGATGGTGCTGGTGGACTGATTTCAACTCTGTCTGGCCAATAGTGATGTGGGGTGGGTGATACGGATTCTGAGGTGGGGGTTGGTACAGAACTTTTTTCTTTTTCAGACTGACTTCCAGTCCGAAGAGATGTGCAGCCTCTGCCAAACAGGATGTCATGTGCTACAAGGCAGTCTCAGTGTGGGCAGCATTGTCACCAAAAAGTAGCTCATGGATCAGTTGTTCGAGTGCTTTTGTGTGGGCTTGCAATCATCTTAAGTTTAATAAATTGCCATCGGTGCGATACCGGATGTAGATGCTATCTTCGTCATCTAGATCTTCTATGGCTTACTGGAGCATCGTGCTGAAGAAGATGGTGAAAATGATTGGTGTGAGGACACAGCCTTGCTTGACACCATTGGTAATTGTAAATGGTGCTGAGAGGTCATTGCTGTATCTTACTTGCCCACGCTGACCTTCATGGAGCTGGATGACCATGTTGAGGAACTTTGGGGGGCAGCCAAGTTGTTCCATGATTTGTCAGAGTCTGTTTCTGCTCACGGTATCGAATGCTTTGGTAAGGTCGACAAACGTGACATAGAGTCCCTTGTTCTGCTCCTGAGATTTTTCCTGGCGTTGTCTAAGAAGAAACACCATGTCAGTGGGACTTCTTTTTGCTTTAAACCTGCATTGCCTCTCAGGGAGGTGATGTTCTGCAACTGTAGGCACCAGTCTGTTTAGAAGTACTCTTGCAAGGATTTTACCAGCAATGGAAAGCAGGGTAATGCTCCGATAGTTGGAGCAGTCAGACTTCTCCCCCTTGTTCTTGTACAAGGTGATGATGATCGCATCCCGCATGTCCTGTGGAAGTTTTCCCTTTTCCCAGCAGCAGATGAGCAAAACATGGAGTTTGGTGTGCGACGCTAGTCCCCCATGTTTCCATACCTCTGGTGGGATACCATCAACTCCTGCAGCCTTACCACACTTCAGCTGTTCTATAGCTTTGATTATCTCTTGAAGTGTTGGTATGACATCCAGTTGTGGTTTTGCTGGTTGTTGTGGGATGCGAAGAATTGCAGAGTTTTAGACCATTCAGTCAGCACTGAAGAGCATCTAGAACTGTTGTGACCATTGGGCCAGAATTGATGCAGAGTCTGTGAAAAGTGTCTGTCCGTCAGTGCTGCGCAATGGACTCTGGACGTGAGGGGCCTTAAGTGCTTCATAAAACCCCCTGTAATCGTTGGCGTCTGCACAGAGCTGTGGACTAATTTTGAGGGCACTGCTGGCCTGTTAGGGAGGGATGGTATCCATCCCACTTAGGAAGGTGCTGCTCTCACTTCTTGCAGCATAGCTCATAGTCTCAGAATAGGTCTAGTTAACTTCTGACAATCCAGAGCCAAGGCCAGAGAGCAGACAAACAGGCTAAACCAACTGTCTGGTAGCTGCACAGAGTCGTCACTCAGGGTCTACTACATCAAGACTGTTTCTGTTCCCCGAGCTAAACAAAAAAGTAGAAATACTCAGCAAGTTTGTTGCAGTAACCTAATTAATGTAAAATTAGATCATACTGACTGTACGGCTGCTGCCAGCAGCTTTGATCTAAAGGTGGGGCTATTAAATATTAGATCTCTTACATCTAAAGCACTAATTGTTAATGAACTTATTACTGATCAGGAGTTTAATGTACTGTGTTTAACAGAAACATGGATTAAGACAAATTAATATATGGCATTAAATGAAGCTAGTTCTCCTGGATACAGTTATATACACCAGCCTTGCCTAACTGGTAGAGGAGGAGGCGTCGTGGTTATTCATAATGATAATCTAGGCATAACACAAAAACCTGGTTATAAATTCAATACATTTGAAATTCTTCATACTAATATAACATGTGTAGCCTCAAAATATAAGTCTACCCAGTCAATTATGTTACTTATTATTTACAGGCCCTCAGGGCCATATTCTGAGTTTCTTTCGGAATTTGCGGCTTTCATCTCACACCTGGTTATTTCCTTGGACAAAGCTTTAGTTGTTGGAGATTTTAATATTCACTTTGATAACCCAGAATACCCTCTGAAAACAGTGTTCATGTCCATTCTAGACTCAGTAGGGGTTAATCAGAACGTCATAGGACCTACCCATAATGGTGGTCACACTCTCGATCTAATACGAACATTCAGATTAAATATAGAAAATATAGTCACACTTCCACAGTCTGGAGTTACCTCATATCATTATCTCATCTTATTCAAAATATATCTGAGTAATAATATATACACCTTACCCTGCTATTGTGTTAAACGTACATTCATATCAACTACTTCAAAGTTTCATAAATAGTCTCCCAGAGTTATCAACTTTGATTGGATCACCATTAGCCCCCACAGAACTTGATCAGACAACTGAATGCTTAGAGTCAGCGCTCCACTATACTTTAGATAATGTAGCTCCACTTAAAAGAAAAATGATTAGGAAGAAAAAATTAGCATCCTGGTATAACGATTACACTTGCACTTTAAAACAGACCACTCAAAAATTAGAACGAAAATGCCATCAAACAAAATTGGTAGTATTCAAATTAGCATGGAAGGAGAGCCTCCTGAAATATAAAAAAAGCTCTTAATGCTGCTAGATCAATGCATCTCTCCACCCTAATAGAGGCTAACAAAATAATCCTAGTTTCCTATTTAATACTGTAGCAAAATTAACTAGGAAAAAGACCACTATAGACACATGCACACCTGCAATATGTAGTAACAATGACTTCATGAATTTTTCAATGAGAAAATTGAAAATATTCAACAAAAAATTCAAACTACTAATTTAAATAACCAGACAATTTAAATAACCCTGTGGTTAACCATCAGATCAGCAATTAGAATGTTTTACTCCCCTTAGAGAAATTGAACAAATTTCATTCATTTCCACACCAAAATAATCAACTTGTGTACTAGATCCCTTACCTACATGACTCTACAAGCAGATAATACCAGAAAAAAAACAGACCTTGACCTCTGTCAGCTGTCCAATTATAGGCCAATATCAAACCTCCCCTTTATCTCCAAGATCTTAGAAGAAGCTGTGGCACAGCAGTTATGTTCATATCTATGTAGGAACAACATCCATGAAATGTACCAATCAAGATTTAGATCTCATCACAGCACAGAGACAGCACTGGTTAAAGTAGTAAACTAGTTACTGTTGGCATCTGATCAGGGCTGTGTCTCCCTGCTTGTATTGCTTGATCTTAGTGCAGCCTTTGACGCCATCGATCAATTCCATTCTCCTGGATAGGCTAGAAAATGTTGTGGGAGTTAAGGGAACGGCGCTCTCCTGGCTCAGGTCTTATTTAACTGACCGTGATGAGTTTGTTGATGTATACAATGATTTTTTTCTAGACAGACTGAGGTAAACTTTGGTGTTTCACAAGGTTCTGTCTTAGGCCCACTGCTTTCTTCTTTATATACTGTATGTTACCTCTGGGTGATATTATTCGTAAGCATGGTATTAGTTTCTACTGTTATGCTGTTGACACACAGTTGTATGTTTCTGCAAAGCCAGATGAGAGACAACAGCTTAATAAAATTAAGGAATGTGTAAAGGACATTAGATACTAGATGCTTATTAACTTCCTTCTGCTTAACTCTGACAAGACAGAAGTACTTGTACTAGGACCGCATGCAGCTAGAAGTAGATTTTCTGATTACATAGTATCTCTGGATGGCTTTTCTGTTTCTTCACATGCAGCAGTAAAAGACCTCGGTGTGATCATTGACTCTAGTCTTTCGTTTGAAACTCATATCAATAACATTACCTGGATAGCTTTTTTCATCTCAGAAATATTGCTAAGATAAGAAATATAATATCACTACATGATGCAGAAAAACTAGTTCATGCTTTTGTTACTTTTAGGTTGGATTATTGCAATGCCTTACTGTCTGGATGTTCCAATAAGTGCATAAACAAGCTTTAGTTAGATCAAGATACAGTAGCAAGAGTCCTTACTAGAACTAGAAGATATGACCACATCACCCCTATCTTATCCACTTTGCATTGGCTC
>JAOANJ010000020.1:9002683-9013177 GCA_026413345.1 Ariopsis seemanni
GGATAGGCTCCAGCTTGCCTGTGACCCTGTAGAACAGGATAAGCAGCTACAGATAATGGATGGATGGATAATAATAATAACAATAGGGCTTTGCAACTACGGCACACCTCGGTCCTCAGGCCCTAATAAGAAAAAACATGCCGAAAACAACAGGGCTTTGCACCTACGGTGCTCGGACCCTAAAAAAAAAAAACTCTCAGAGCCCGCATACGCTATACCGTATAAACCGATGTAGACGCGCCCACGATTTTTATTCGCAGATAGCGTGACCACACTTTTCCGAAGTGTAGATGGCGTGACTCCAGTGCTGTTTTGAGGAGGTAAATATGCGTCACTTATCAAAGTTATCTGGTTAGCTTGTTGCCAACAAAATACTACAGTGCATGTGTCCGTGGATTTTTGACACTTTGGAAATCGAATGTGCTGCGGTGGAAAATGACATTGCTCCAACTTGCAAATTACGATTTACAAGGCACGTCGAGTGCAGCATGTAGTGATGGGAGTTCCGGCACTTTTCAGTGAGTCGGCTCATTTGGCTCAGCTCACCCATAAGAATCGGATCACAAACGGCACATTGTTATTATTTTTCTTAAACCGGACAAAGATTGCGATAGTTTGACAAACACTTCCCCTAACGTTACCAACACTTAACCTGCACATTTTAGTGTTTTCCCTGCTCATAGCATACCTGACTCAACTAATAAACAGGCATTACTAAATCGAACGTAAGTGTATTTGAGCAGGGAAATAAAATGGGCAGGACACGGACCTGCGCTTACGTTTGACCACATGCGTACATATTCAAAATGCAGGAGGCGGATCCTACCTGTTATGCTGCCACATACACTTTGCTGATAGTAAAACACTCACTAATAAACAGTGCATACGCTGCAGATATGTTTCCTTTTTGTACCAAATTACACTGCTGCAAGAATAAAATAAAAAAAGGCTCATATATGGAAGTCGGCTCGTTTGCGAACGACACATTACTTATTCCCATGCGAAAAGACACAACTTTTGTAATCAATGTCCAAAACTGCATGCTACCCTTGGGTCTAGCTCGTGGTTGACATATTCGACCTGTTAAAAACTTGCTAAAAAAAAAAAAGTATGAACAGCTTCAGGTTGGAAAACGGATGTAGTAAGGAGTCATTGCGATACATCCGAGTGCGCCGGTTGAGGAAGTGAATCCATAGCAATGCTGGTCGAGCTGCAGAGGTACGACGAAATCGCTTTTAGGAATGACAGCTGTGTGTTTGATCGCGGCGCTGGTAATTGCTGTGAAATCAGAATATGTCATCTCTGATAAATGGACTACTGTAGCAGTAAACAGCACTCCACTGGAAACGGACGATTGGCATCGAAGTGCAGTTACAGCGACTTCGTCTGCACTAAAAAACAATGAGGTATGTTGGGCATGTGACTGAACTATGGTAGAAACACGTCATGATAAAACAATTGTAATTAAAAATAACGCGTTTTTTCCGATTAAATGATGTTGGTTGTGTTGTTGCCTGACTTCATGGACGAAATTGAGATTTTATGTTATTAAAAAGAATGTCTGCACTGCGTGACACGCGCTTAAAAGTGCTATATAAACTCGCAGATTATTTATTTTTGGGACTCAAACTTATGACCACAGGTTTGCTTGTTAATACGTTATAAAGTCTTGAATGTGTGTCTGTACTTGTGTTATTAGTGTGCCAAGGTGATGACACTACCTCCCGCCCAGCGCTGCGAGTTTGTTCTGAACACCACAGACTGTCATGTCGAGTGCGGCTTCATTAATTACCCCTGGGTCACTTTTTGCTTATTTCCTCCTAAACTTTTGCCCCTTGCTATTTTTATCTATGTAAGTATGTCCAAAGTTTGCTAAAAAGCATCGCACACACGAAGTGGAAGGGTGGACAGTTAGATAAACATAAACCAGAATGTCCTGTATTGTTGAATGGTTGCAAACCAGAATGTCCTGTATTGTTGAATGGTTGCAAACCATAATGAGATGATTGCATAATTTAACTATGCCCTAATGACTTTCCCCTTTTGTTTACTTCACCCTTACAGGTTCTGTGGCTGTTGATTTTGTTCCTGGTTCTTGGACTGATTGCATCTGAGTTGTTAGTTTTGTTCTCAACTTTTAAGCAAGGTTATAATGTGCATAGAAGGGTAATCATTGCTTTAAAGAGGGTTGTTGAACAAGGTGTGTTAACATGTGTAACGCAAGGAGGGTGGACATTTCCATTTGTACTTCACCCTGATGCCCTCATTGCATTAAAAAAATACTGGTTGGTGTCATCATGGTCTTGCAACTATGACATGGGGATCAAACCCATGACCAGTCATTATCTGCTGAACTATGATCCCAGATAGTATTCACACTTTCTCAGGTCTGAGGAAAGTGCACATATTTTGCTCTGCAGCTGCTGCTTGATTACTTCTGACCTTTTTTTTTTTTAAAGGCAAATAATCACATATTTCCTCCACTGTTTATAAACTTAAAATGAGCTGAGGTGGTGTACAATAACCACTGATCTGCCTTATCTGAACACAAATTATTGTCTTTTATGTTCAGTCATAGCCTCTATGTTGCTGGACCTGTTTGCTGCCATGGCTGCCTTTTATCACCTACAGACAGTCAAAGCCCTCTTTGGTGTTCCAATAACTCAAGTAGAAAGGGGAAATTATGGTTGGTGTATTCTGATTAACTGCATGTGCACTTAGGAAATTGTACTTAAAAGCAAAAAGTTCATGGGGTGGGGGAGGCATAAATTTGGTATGGGTGTGTGATGAACACATTTTTAATTAAATAATATTATTGGTCATTTTTAAAGGGTGTTACATACATTTTTGCCAGTCCAGAAAATAAATGCTGTAAACTGTCCCAATATATCTGAATTCACCCTATCTTGTTGCAGATGTTTACTTTTTCTTCCATTATGGACATAATAATGGATGTTATTTTAGTCTGACCTGACACATGAAGTCTATTTCAATGGTGAAAATGATACTTGACCCTTAACTTCACACAGTAAAAAAATCTGTAAAGTAGACATTCTGCATTCAAATTAAGGTTGCAACTTGTAATTCCATATTTTGAACCAGTAAAAGCCAAAGAAAACACCCCTTCAACTTGAAATTCCAAACTGTCAATTTGAAGTAGTCTTCTCAAGTGCAAGTTCCCTCCCAATTTAGAGTGAAAGTAAAATTACAAAGCTCTCTGCCCGTTGTAAAGATTAGTAAAAAGAAAAAAAATCCACCTTTTTCTGTTTTTTACCAATCTTTACAAGGGGTGCCAATAATCGTGGAGGGCACTGTAGCTTGTTGTTTAAAAAACGAACATGGAGGTGTCCATATTTTATTTTCCACTTTGCAAGTCAGACATGCTGAGGTGGAAAATGACATCATTCCATCTTTTTGGACATGGTCCTAACCCTCCAGGACCAGGGTTAGGAACCTGTGCCGACCACAAAGAAAAGGCTCATTCTGATCAACTACATGTGCCAAAATTTGTTATGGGTGTATGAAATATGAAAAGGAGTGAATTTTTAATTTAATAGAGCTATTGGTTATTTTTAAAGGGTGTTTATATGGGTTAGTCAAAATTATGTTAACACTAATGGATTATTTTATTATTCTTATTTTTATTTAAATGGTACTGTTGCTTGCTGGTTTTTGTGTGTTGAACACGATGGCAAACAGGTTGAGACCATCCTGTAAATCACCTTGCACATATGATGTATGTTTTGTGAACATAAGTTTGACTAACATATATATATATATATATTTAATTTATTCATTTATTTGTTTTTGTTTTTTTGTAGTTTTTGTCCCAACCTCTCTGCTATCTCCTCAACTTTGAGGCTGACACATAATGTGGCCGTATCCTTGAGATGAGTTATTCATTTCTCTCTGCTTTTACATAGAGCTTTGTGCAAAAGTCATAAGAAAATAATGTAGATCATTTCTAGAGAGTGGGAAACTTAATTTGATTATTTTCTTCAGGCGTGCCAGTTTTGCACATGCCTACTCTTACAGAGAGCTTTGTAGAGAGAAAATGGGAAATTACATTTCTGGAAAGTGAAAAGCATCATCATCACTTTCTAAAAAAGCTCTTGAGCCTATATTGTTTTTGAACCTGCTGTGTTTAACTTGCTTGTATTAGTCGTTTTTATTCATAAATACTGGGCTGAAGTCAGTCAACACAGAGCCAATGTTTGGTAGTGACCTTTATTTGTATTGTGAGAAGGTATTGTGTGCTTTTCCATAATGGTATTGGTGTACAGGGAGTGACATTTTTAGCCCTTGGTAATGGGGCTCCGGATGTGTTCAGTGCCATGGCTGCTTTCTCACGTCCGCAGACAGCTGGTCTGGCCATCGGAGCTTTGTTTGGTGAGTCTCAGCTTGCTATTTTAAAAGGTAAACATGTATTAAAAAGGACAGTTCTCTGCTGTAAGTAATGGTCATATTTAAATTACTGTATATTTCTGTTTCTAAGGGGCAGGCATCTTTGTGACCACAGTGGTTGCTGGGAGTGTTGCCCTGGTGAAGCCTTTCAATGTGGCATCTCGCCCTTTCCTGCGTGATGTCATCTTCTACATGGCTGCTGTCTTCTGGACTTTCAACATTCTCTATAAGAGAGAGATTTTACTGGAAGAAGCCCTAGGTCTGCTTCTCTGTTTCTTTGTTTGTTTTCACATTTCTTCAAATGGTTACGTTTACTTACTACATGGACTTGTGATATGATGTGGATCCCTCTGTTCCATCCTGCAGGATATTTGGGACTGTATTTGCTGTATGTTATAACTGTGGTGGTGAGTGCATATATTTATAACTGCCAGTCACGCTCCCTCCGTGAGCCGCTACCGAACACTACAGAGTTTAGCCAAGGTGAGGAGAGCCCTTTTTCCACTTCATAAATGAATATTTTCTAATTGGCCCATAGTGGACACCTGACTATCACACTTGCAGTACCAGTCAAAAGTTTGGACACACCTAATTCAATTGTTTTTCTATATTTTTATTAATTAAAAGACACTAAGTATCTTAAATTACTGAACTGTCATTTCTTTTTATGAAGCTGAGCAGTTCTTGACATAATATGGATTACTACACTTGTGAAATAGAGCTATTTACTGTATTTTTATTATTTACTATTTACTGGTTGATCGCAAATGCATTACGAAAACAAGGAATTCCACTAATTAACTTCTGACAAGGCACACCTGTTAATTGAAAAGCCTTCCAGGTGACAACCTCATGAAGCTGGTTAAGATAATGCCAGTAGTGTGCAAAGCGTCATCAAGGTAAATGGTGGCTACATTGAAGAATCTAAAATATGAAACATATTTTGTTTTTTAATATTTTTTGTTTTCCACATAATTCAATATATGTTCCATATGTTATCTGATCATTTTGATGTCTTCAGTATTCTACAATGTAGAAAATAGTTAAAATACTGAAAAACCTGTCCAAAGTTTTGACTGGTACTGTGTTTCTCCTGACCACATATTGCAAATCCCTATATGGCCACAATTTACCCATCTTATAGTGGCTTCCAGCATAATAATGTACAATGTCACAGAGCATTGGTTTGTCTCAAACTGGTTCCACGATCATGAAAATGAGTTCAATGTATTTCAGGGGCATCCCATCAGAATTGAATCCAATATAGTGTTCCTAATTAAACTGGTCATTATTTTGAAATAAGCAGGGAGGATTACTGCTGGTGGGTTCTTGCCCCAAAGTTGGAAGCATACAATTGTCTAGAATATCTTTGCACAGTGCAGCATTCCCTTCACTGGAACTAAAAAGCCCCAAAAATGTTCCAGAATGGCTCCTGTACACAAAGCAGCATCCATAAAGACCTGGTTTGCCAAGGTTGATGTGGAAGAACGCAAGTGACGCAAGTCCTGACCTCAACTTCACTGAAAACCTCTGGGATGAATTGGAACACCAACCATCTTGTCACCCATCAGTATCCAATCTCTCTTGTGACTGAATGAGCATAAGTCCTCATAATCACATTCCAAAATTTAGTGAAAAGGCTTCCCAAAAGAGTCTAAAAGTCTAAAGTGCTTCCCACACTATGGTCTTCCCAGGCAGTCTCCCATCCTAGTACTAACCAGGCCCTTAAGTTGCATTGGGCAGCGCCGATCTCCGTTTCCGTAGCCCTTGGCCTCTCACCTATACAGCTAGGGTTACAGTGGGGGGCTAGTCCTTTAGTAAGCATGAGAGTTTGACTCCCCACTCGCATCTGTATTGCAATGTGCCTTACCAGACAGCAGTAGGTACCATTTTTATGATGGTCTTTGGTATGACCTCACAGTCTCCCAATCAAGAGGCAGACACGCTAACCACTAGGACAGCTTGCAGTTTTCCCAAAAGAGTAGAGGTTATTAATTAGGGCCCGAGCACCAAGGTGCAGGCCTATGGGCTGCACCATAAGTGCAAAGCCCTATTGTTTTCGGCATGTTTTTTTAATTAGGGCCCGAGCACCGAGGTATAGGCCTATGGCCTGCACCATAGGTGCAAAGCCCTATTGTTTTTGGCATGTTTCTTCTTCTTCTTCTTATTATTATTATTATTATTATTATTATGGCCCGAGCACTGAGGTGCAAAGCCCTATTGTTTTCATCCTGTTTTATTAATATTATGATTTTTCTTTTTATTATTTTTTTTCCTCGATGCAGAAACTCATTTTTTTAGGCACTTGCAATGCTCAAAAACTCATGAATTTTAGCACCATGATCAAATGTGCATAAAATCACAAAGTTACATTGAGCAAGGGACTGGGCGTGGTCCCGGAGCTCTATAGCAACCAAGAACAAGCTATGGTTGAGATGAAGTTGCTCAGATTGGCACGAAATTTGGTGTGATCGATACTCTTGTGATACAGGACAAAGATCACTTGTTTGAATTTGACTCTGCCCAACAGGAAGTCAGCCATTTTGGATGGAATGTGGGATTTTGAAATTTTCCCACGCTGTTTTGAGGGGCCTAACGAAGGGTAAAAACTCATGGAATTTTGTGCATATATTTGTTCTATGATACAATTTGAGATGATATGGTACATTAGGTGGGCTTCATTAACTCCATAGCGCCACCTAGTTAAAAAAATACAGATTTGACACCTTGTACATATTCGAAAACTCATGAAATTTGGTAGACAAATCAGTCATGCACACCACTACTCAGCCATAAGGGTGTGACCCCAGATGTTTCTGGGGGACTCCATAGCGCCCACATATGGCATTGAGACTCCTGTCCGGGATATAGTTTCACCTATCCGTGTCAAATTTGGTAGGTGTTTGGAGTGCTCTGAGATGAACAAAATTCCCTATACATTGTATCAGCCATACTCAACAGGAAGTGAAATATTTTTGGTTTTGTGCATTTTGACATGTGTTACGTTTTAACAAACTCCTCCTAGGTGGTTTGTTGGATTCATGCCATATTTGATATACGTCATGTCAAGCTGTTGCTGGTGGTAAATTTTGAAGGGATTTGCAATACCTCGCAAGTTGTTAAAATTTATGTTATGCCACACAAACAGGAAGTGAGTCATAAATTCACCATGCATTGCCTGATATGGCTCAAACTTCAGAATTTATAGGATATCATGGTTCTGAAGATATCTCCATGCCCAAAGACACCCTCTGGTATAGCATCACCATTTGGACATGGAGAGAACAAGCTATGGTTTAGATGATGTTGCTCTGATTAGCACAAGATTTTGGTGTGATCGATTGTGATAGAGGACAAATTTCACTTCGTTGTATTTGACTCCGCCCAACAGGAAGTCAGCCATGCTAGATGGAATGTGGGATTTTGAAATGTTCCCATGCTGTTTTGAGGGGCTTACGATGGCTAAAAACTCATGGAATTTTGCACATACATTTGGCCTATGATACAATTTGAGTGAATATAGTAAATTAGTCTAGGTGGGCTTCATTAACTCCGTAGTGCCACCTAGTTCAAAAATACAGATTTGACACCTTGGACATATTTGAAAACTCATGAAATTTGGTACACACGTCAGTCATTCGCACCACTGCTCAGCACTAGGGACTTTACCTGAGGTGTGTTTAGAGGACTCCATAGCACCCCCATATGTCATGGAGACTCCTGCCCCATATATAGTTTCAACTATCTGTGTCAAATTTGGTAGGTGTGTGGAGTGCCCTGAAATAAACAAAATTGTGTATACATTGCATCAGCCATACTCAAAAAGAAGTGAGATATTTTTGGTTTTGTGCGTTTGACTCGTGTTACATTTTAACGAACTCCTCCTAGGCGGTTTGGTGGATCCATGCCATATTTCGTATATGTCATGTCAAGATGTTGCTGATGTTAAATTGCGAAGGGATTTCCTATATGTTGCAAGATATTGAAATGGCAAACCAATACATTTATATGTTACACCACGCAAACAGGAAGTGAGTCATAAATTCACCATGCATTGCCTGATATGGCTCAAACTTCACAGGTTATATGAAATCATAGTTCGGAAGATATCCACATGCCAAAGACATGCTCTGGTATAGTGCTACCATTTGGACATGGACAGTAATGACTCCATTGCCAAAACACGTTACATTTTGATGTACTCTTCCTAGGCGGTTTGTTGGATTCATGCCATATTTGGTATACGTCATGCAAAGATGGTGCTGATTTTAAGTTGCAAAAGGATTTGCGATATTTTGCAAGATGTTGAAATGCTGAATCAATAAATTTGAATGTTTCATCATGCAAACAGTAAGTGTGTCATAAATTCACCATGCATTGCCTGATGGAGCTAAAACCACACAGGTTATGAGACATCAGGGTACTGATGGTATGTGATGTTTTTTCTTATTATTAGGGCCCGAGCACCGGATGTGCAAGGCCTCTGGTGGACACACCGTAGGTGCAAAGCCCTATTGTACGTATTCCTAATGATTTTTCTTCTTTTTATTATTTATTTATTTATTCCACACTTTGCCATTTTGGAGGTGGTTCCCATGAGTGAAAACTCATGAAATTTGGTCCACACATCAGTCATGGGCACAGTTACTCAGCAATAGGGGCTTGACCCCAGCTGTCTCTGGGGGACTCTATAGCACCCCCATCTGTCATTGAGACACCTCCCTGATGTATAGTTTCACCTATCCGTGTCAAATTTGGTAGGTGTGTGGAGTTCCCCTAGATGAACAAAATTGCAGTATACATTGCATCATTCATACTCAACAGGAAGTGAGATTTTTGTTTTTTTGTATTTTGACACGTTACATTTTAATGTACTCCTCCTAGGCAGTTTGTTGGATTTATGACATATTTGGTGTACATGATCTCAAGACATTGCTGATTTTAAATTGCAAAGTTATTTACGATATCTCGCAAAATGTTGAAATGGTGAACCAATAAATTTATACGTTACGACACGCAAACAGGAAGTGTGTCATAAATTCAACATACATTGCCTCTTATGGCTCAAACTTCACAGGTGATAGGACATTCTGGTTCTGAAGATATCCACATGCCCAAAGACTCCCTCTGGTATAGTGCCACCATTTGGACATGGACAGTAATGACTCCATTGCCAAAACGTGTTACATTTTGATTTACTCTTCTGAGGTGGTTTGTTGGATTCATGTCATATTTGGTATACTTCATGTCAAGATGTTGCTGATTTTAAATTTGCAAAGGGATTGGGCTGTATAGTTTTCGGTCTGTTTTTTTCTGAATATTATTATTTTTTTATAATTACTGATTTGACACCTTGTAAATATTCGGAAACTTATGAAATTTGGTACACACCTCAGTCATGCACACCGCTACTCAGCGATAGGGGCTTGACCCCAGGTGTGTCCGGGGGACTCCACAGCACACCCATATGTCATTGAGACTCCTCCCCTGTATATAGTTTCACCTATCCATGTCAAATTTGGTAGGTGTGTGGAGTGCCCCTAGATGAACAAAATTGCAACATACATTGCATCAGCCATACTCAACAGCAAATGAGATATTTTTGGTTTTGTGCATTTTGATACATGTTACATTTTAACATACTCCTCCTAGGCAGTTTTTTGGATTCATGCCATATTTGGTATACATGATATTAAGATGTTGCTGATTTTAAATTCCGAAGGGATTTGAGATATGTCCCAAGATGTTGAAATGGTGAACCAATAAATTTATACCTTATTCCATGCAAACAGGAAGTGTGTCATAAATTCACCATGCATTGCCTGATGCAGCTCAAACTTCATAGGTTATAGGATATAATGGTTTTGATGATGTCCACATGCCCAAAGTGACCCACTGGTATAGCGCCACCATTTGGACATAGACAGTAATGACTCCATTGCCAAAACACGTATTACATTTTGACTTACTCTTCCTGTGTGATCAATAATCTTGTGATACAGGACAACGTTCACTTGTTTGTGTTTGACTCCACCTCCAAAATGAGTTGGCTAGTGGAGAAAAACATGAGAAGAAGAAGAAAAAATATGT
>JAOANJ010000020.1:9087000-9098346 GCA_026413345.1 Ariopsis seemanni
GAGCATATATTCAAATGTTTGCTCTGATGTAGAAATGTATTTGAGTACAATTTAAACAGATGTTTAAAGATTTTTTTGCGATTAACTACATAATTTTATGAGATTAATCGCAATTAAAAATTTTAATCGTTTGACAGCCCTATTTTATATACTGTTCAGTTTCCTTTTTGAAGGCTATAAATTAAGGTTTTGAATGACTAAACTTGGCTTTATGAATATGGTATTTTCCTAAAATTATCAACAAATTTATTATAACTCCTTTCTGTGTTTTGCTTTTGTTATGGAAACCAAACAGTACATATTTCCAACACAGAGAAAAATCAGTCAAGCTTTGCTGTAATGTACTGGGTTATTTCTGTCCAGAATGTGATAGTAAAGGGACATTGCCAGAACAGGTGCATTATTTCACTGATTTCTCCGTAAAATATCTGGATAGCTCATTGGCTCATCAGAGTGAAGCCATCTGGCCGCCATATTACCACGTGCATTGGATCGGTACGGTCATATCTCTGCCTAAGAAGCTACACAACTCACGGCACACTCCACACTCACGGCAATGCTTTGTTGGCATCCAGTCCTCCTGTTTAACTGCAGCTTGCCATTCAAACCAGGCTCATCTCCATGTCTGTTATTACGTCCAAAAGCACTCCAGGTCTCTGCCATTTGTTCTTTTAGATGTAACTTCTACAAGTTTATCTGTAGATGTACTGAATAGGGCTTACAATCACTCACGTACACTTGTGCTGGTCATTGTCAAACACAAGGCTTGGCTGGATAAAAAAAATCTGCAGTGATAAAGGCGCCTATAACTCCATACTTGCTACTGTGGAGTCGTACCCATGCATTCTCAGGCTAAGATAGCTAAGCCCTAGCTAGAATGATTTAGTTATCTGTCCAGAACCTAACCTTGCTCTGTCTTGGAGTTGGACTCCCTCAGCAGGCTTTCCTTTTCTTTTCCGCTGGCTTTTAGGTCATGGAGCGCAGAGTCCACCATGTTTGTCGAGGCTAACTTGTTTTGGTTAAAGTGTATGTAATGCCTTTTTGTAATGCTTTAAAATGAATATACATTAGTAACAACCAAAATGAATTAATAAAGCAGGAGGAAAAAATAATTATTTATCAGGCACAAAATTATCGATTAAATTGTGGCTTCTGGATCCCGGAAGAAGGCAGCCTTGCCTCAGGGTAAATCTCACACGACATCACACACGGAACCCTGGTTATCTGGGTCATTTCTGTTCATCTGACTCCGTGCTTGTTTACTCACTGAGATTGAATATTGTTGTAGGAATCTTACAAAGTAATGATGGGGAAGTGCTGCGTTTTGTTTGGATGTTCAAATTCCGATACAACAGGATATTCGGTTCACGAATTTCGAAGAAAAGACACTAATCTAAAGCAACAGTGGGTGAGGTTTGTGCAAACGAAGCAGGCAGATTTCGTGTCGCCTACTAATAATAAATCTGATTCAGCAAGTGTTTATCACCACCAGAACGACCACATGGGAATTATTGGAGCAAAAAGAAATCCCTTTATTTAATAAATTACATTTGATCTGACATTGGGGCAGTTCGTCAATTCCCCTATTATCTCTCTCTCTTTCACACACAAACACACACACACACACAGTGCATCAGACACAGGATTATGAGCAACATTTACACACTCAATATTGGATCTTATGTCTGATGCACTTTCACAGGAAGAAAAATGCACGCGCACAATCCTCATGAATTATTAACTGAAACCTGTTAAATGCTCTCAGATTGCAATATTGTAAGACTATTTGTTTTTAGTTTTGTTCAGGAAAACATTAAAGGTAGCCACCATGTTCTGCATATCTCTCTATCTATCTATCTCTCCATCTCAGGTGCGCTACAGAGGAAGGCTGTCTTGAACTGGCAGTGTCTCATCTTGGGGGCTCGAAAAGATAACCATTTACTCCAGAATATCCTTGATAATCATTTGCCCCTTGACCTGACCTTTAAGAATCCTAATCACTATCAGAATTCTCTCCAAAACGTGATTCCATATCGAGACTAGTCTAACCACTGCTGCATGCGGGAATGAAATTGATACCTGAATTGTTACACGTGTGATGTCACACACCCCTTCAGGATCTTCCGGTGCAGTCTCAGCAGATTCAGTGAAAATCCGCTAATCTTATTGATTTTCCATCAATTTATGGCCTTTTAGATAATCTGTGGTTTGAAAACACATGGTCAATCAACTTAATGACTGTTGCTTTATAGAAGGAAAAAAGTGGGGTTTAGTGGCATTACATAGACTTTAAAAGTAGGGCAAATGCCCCATGGTGGTCATGTGATATTGCTGCTTGCTTGCTACGGCAATTTTTGGAATCATAAAATGTGGGATGCATTTTATCTTGGCAAAACAGTGACACATTACACTGTGTGTGCAGCATCACAACATCTCAAAATTCCATAGAACATTTTGCTGAGAATTCAACTTTGCAGTCAGCGCCTTTAAATAACTGATGTAAAATTTTTTACGATATTCTAATTGTTTGAAATGCACTCGTGGTATCATTGTTGCCTCACAGAAGGAAGGTCCTGGGTTTGAACCTTTCAGCTGACTGGGGCCTTTTGGTGTGGAGCTTGCATGTTCTCCCCATATTTGCATGGGTTTCTTCCAGGTGTTCCAGTTTCCTCCCACAGTCAAAGGACGTGGATTAGGTCAGCTGGCTAATCCAAATTGCCCACAGGTGTGAATGTGAGTATGAATGGTTGATTGTCCATGCCCAGGGTGTACTCTCAACTGAAGTGAGCTGGGATTGGCTCCAGCTTTCCCTGTGACCCTGACAGACAAGCAGTTTAGACCCCTTGCACTGATGTCACATTTACATTCACAACCATCGCTACCCTAGACCTGAGGGACAAGCAAACTTTGTTTACATACTGAAGCCAAGGGAAGATGTCTGACATCCTTTGCTGTTGTCTGAAGAAAATTACAGCTAAAAAAGCTCTACCGGATTACTTGGATAATCTTAGTCAGAAAGAAGCGAAGGATAGATATACGTGGAAATTAGTTTATTAGCGGTTATGAGCCGTACAAAATTCCTCGAAATGACTGGAGTGACAGTTCAGATTTGTGGCCTAGCATTAGCGTTAGCTACATGTTGGAATATGCCTTCTTTTTCCCAAAGAACAGTTTAAAAAAAACTACAAAAGCAGGAAAACTTTCTTTGTGTAAAGAATTTTTTTTCCTGGCATCAGCTTTTGAGAACAGAATGCTGCAAAAGCCAAAGCATTTACCCTTAAAGGACTCCTATATGAACTGTGGGCTAGATGATATTCCTGGCCATGTCTCAACAACCCCAAGGACATCTAGTCACATAACTATTTGCACTCTATCATTTATACATTGATACTTTTTGTTAAAACAATATCTGGAGTGTTATTTGTAATATAACAAAATATCTTGCTCTAGACTTTCAATGTTGTAAGATTTTATTTTAATTTTACCAAATAGTGGATGGTACAGTAATTACAAATACTAACAGAATCAGCACATTCCAATTGTGGCTATTGCCATATAGTAACTATAATTGCCCTTGTAATAATAATTTCAATAAATGGTTAATATTCAGTTCCCTCTTCATTTATTATTCAAAAGGCACAACTGAGTCACACAGGTTAAGTGTATAACAGACAATAACAATTTTATCCAAAATAGTTTTCCTGCCTTAGTCGATTTATTTCCATTTAACATGCATGCAGCTGTTGTAAAACGAAGTCTGTGTGTTTGTAGAACACTCTCAAACTGTAGGTTCATTACTGCACTCTGGCTCCATGGTGATATTTTGCACAGGACTGGGTTCCTCTGATAACAGAAGCAAAGCTTCAGCACTCTCTGCTCTTAATCTTTTCTGTTCTTTCAGGATGTATCATGCATGTCGCTCCTTGTTGGATTTTTTTTTACTGAGTTCTGTCCATGTTGTTTGCCTGGTGCCCAATCTGGGTTTTCTGTGTTGAATAAGGAAGTTGGTTCATCTGCAAGAAAATCATATGATTTTGTTTCAACACTTTCATGAAGAAGCTAACTCAAATGTGATCAGAAATAAAACAAGATTCTTAAATAAAGTTTTCCATACTCCCTTATGACATTCAGATTTAAAAAAAAAAATACAATCATGAATTTCTCTGGAGTTTTCAGGCTTAGCTCCTCTCATTGTATTCTCTTTAACAACTAATTTCTTCATTGTTCTTGAAGCATTTGCTTCTCTTTGTTAACACTTTCCTTGATAGCGGGGAGACGGTAATACCTTTTATCTATTTCTCTATTTGAATGATTTGAACAACCAAAAACAGTGCAAAAATGAACCATATTGAAGACAGATTAAGCCTTGCTTACACGAAAAACAGTGTCTGTTTGACCTCCAGGTGAAATTATTATGCGATGCGTGATGTCGTGTGCAAGAAGTCTATAGATAATGGATGGATGGACAGATGTATAAACAGCAGCAGTCAAAAGTTTGGACACACCTAATTCAAGTAATTTTATTTGTATCGCTCTCTTAATGGGTGGCACAGTGGTGTAGTGGTTAGCACTGTCACCTCACAGGAAGAAGGTCCTGGGTTCGAGCCTTTCTGTTTGCATGTTCTCCCCATGTCTGCATGGGTATGCTCCGGTTTCCCCCACAGTCCAAAGATGTGCAGTTAGGTTAACTGGTTTCTCTAAATTGCCCATAGGTGTGAATGTGTTAAAGAACTGGCCACCCTACTGCTGCAATTCTGGCAAAGCCAACCAAACATGGTTCGAATCAAAACCTGGTTTGGCAGTAATGACAAGTGTTTTTAACAATAGACATTGTCGCAAAGCAGCTTTAAGAAAAAGCTGAATTTTTATAAGCAAGCTAATATGCATGTGCATGTTTAATGAGCAAACCTGAGGCAACGGTGGCAAGGAAAACTGAGATGAACCAGACTCAAAAGGGAACTCTTTTTCATTTGGGTGATAACAGATAGCATGATTATAAATAACTTGCTTATATAACTGTTCTAGTCAAAAAGTGGTGTGTGTGTGCATGTGCGCGCACGTAATATTATTCCTATATTAACTAAAATTGGGTAGTGATCACTTCCTAGAGTACTTCCTTTTAGTACCTTCCATCTACTTTTTTCAGCCAAACTGTGTTTGGTTTTGACCTAAATCAACAGCATTAATTCTATGTAATTGTTTAGATATTGTACATTATTCAAACATTACACTACATTAATCATTTAGCTGACGTTTTTATGCAAAGCAACTAACATGTCTTGCGAGTGCATGTCGCTCTTGGATTCTCTTGGCTACCAGTGCTGAAGTACTAGTGTAAACAAATAGTCTACAAATACCATCCGAGACCTGGAATGAACAGGGTAGTTAAGAAATTGAAGAAGCTTGGACAAATACATAGACAAGGAATGATTTAGTTATGGTATGTTTATTGTTTCCACAGTTTGACAGCATCTGCATTAAAATGGTTAGCCTATGCTTCTTGACCCTATACATATACAAATTGAGCCTATATGGTATTTGGCAGATGTTTTGTCCAAAGTGACTTACAATATATAAACACTACATTGTATTAGTGTATTGGTTTACTAATAATCACTGTACTCTAACATGGCCTACCTTCCAGATGAAAGCTGCTGCATGACTACAGGATTTCCCTTTTTTTTGTGCGCTCTGGCTAGGCTCAGCCTTTAAGCAAACAAACAAACTTTTACACACAATTTTGCCAATTTTATTACTGTGTAGATAATTGTACACCTCCATGCTTTTGTAATTCCTTAGCTCCTTGCCATCAACACCCTCACTAAGACTAAAATAACTGTCAAGGTCAACGTAGCTGACGTGGGGCCAGAACTTGATGTCGTCTATCCATTCTGTGAGGGTAGATGGATGGGGCACTTTGATCGTATTATCCCCAGAGCATATCAGAAAATCTGACCCATGTAACCATTTTTTAGTCATCTTTGAGCTTAACTACCTAGCAGTTAGTGTTAGCTACAAACGTCAATGCAGTTGAGCAGAAGAAAGATCCCAGCTTCCGCTATGACACAGCAATGAATCATGGGAAAGGTCAGAGTTCAGGAAAGTTGTGGATAAGCCTTTCAAGTTTTGTACCTAATCTATTCAAGCAATTATGAGTTCGGACTTTTGGGGTAAAATAGGCTCTGGCTCAGTTAAATTGATTGATGCATGGTGGCCATATTGTTTACAACTGTGTCAGCAGTTTTACACTCTGCTGAGTAATTTGTAATTGAAAATAATTGCAGGGGAAACCATATTAGTGAATTCTTTACTGTGTGAAGCTCTCTGAAAAAGGTAATGTTGCAATGACGTATAAAATGCCAGCTAATACATGAGGCTCATCAATTGTTTGCACAGCAAAATTTATTAAAAGAACAGTATTTTTGAAAAGAAGGCTGTAGCTGCCATGGAACCAGAATTAGAAATAATTTAATAATCCCAATGAGAATGCTAAATGACGCAAATTAATAAAATCTGAAGTGAATAAAATTCACAAGTACACAAGCCAAAAGACAGACAAAAACAACAAAGATTTTTTTTATATCATAGAGTAGTTGTAGTCAGCAGTTGGTCAATCTGCATTCAAACAGAAAAATAAATACCAATTAAACAAATGCAATTATTGTAATCCTTTTAAATGTCCAGAAAACAGACATCAGTAATAGCTTAGAAATAAAGCTGACCAACAATTCAAACAAAAAAAACCCAAGTAAATAAAAATTAATGTACATTAGCAAAATTGTAGGAAAACTCCAAAGCATTTAATTATAAAATTTACATATTTTGTGAAATTGTAAACAGTAAATATGGAAATTAGGTCAGTTCTGGCCATAAAATTAATGTTTGAGGCTTGGGTTGACAGTGTAACTAATATCATAACATAACTATATTCTCAGGTAGGCAGGCAGGCAGAGAACTGATAAATATAGCCGCAAGTGGTGATAAAGGGCCCTTGCACTCATTAAATTGCACCAGTCACATTTTGTAATCAAAGAATGCAGGTCCATCAGGTGTGTTTTCCCCTCTAAAATTCATGAATGCTTGACTAACTGAGTGGCAACCAAAGCATAAAATTTTTATATGGGGGAGCTATGTAGCTCATGAGGCTACCCTATGCTGGTTTACAAATGCTGGAGTAAAATTCCATGTGTTTTCAGCCACTGTAAGCCCCTCAAAAAAATCCGGGAAAACTTGAAAGTCCCACATTCCATTTAACATAGGGTGCCATAACATTCTCATTTGAGATATCCACTATTCCTTTGCAATTTATTATTCCGTACGTCTGAGGTTTATACCAACCAACTTCCATGGAAAACTGCTGAACTGTTTAGAAGTGTAAAAAAGTATGCAAACAATAATTAAAAACAACACAAATTCTAAAATGGCCGACTTCCTGTTCGGCGGTGCTAATACAATCGAATGGGAACTATGTCTGCCATAGGGAGGACAATGTTTCCTCCAAAACTCATGAACATCGAACGAGCTGTGTAGCAGCCAAGGAAAAAGTTTTGAAATGGGGGCACTATGTACCTGATGAGGCCAACCTACGCTAATTTACAATATTGCTTCAAAAGATATTCCACAACAAATGTCAGAGGTAGGTTATATGTGTTTTTAGCCATCATAAGCCCCTCAGAACAGCACGGGAAATTTTCAAAATGCCATATTCCATCCAACATTGGCTACCATTACGTCCTCATTTGAGAGATCCACTATTCTTTCCCAATTTATCGTCGTGTGTCTGAAGTGTATTCCTACCAACTTTTAAGGAAAACTGATGAACTGCCTAGGAGAAGTGCAAAAGAGTATGTAAAAAATAGGTTAAAACATCACAAATTCCAAAATGACTGACTTCCTGTTGGGCAGAGCTAATGCAAACCAATGGGAAATGTGTTTGCCTTAGTAAGGACAATGTTCCCTCCAAAACGCATGAACATTGTGGCATTCAAAGCTATAAATTTGAGTGCAAAATGTTAGGGGGTGCTATGGTGTCTTCTAGCCTCACCCAAGACAAATAACCTAAGAATAATAAACAATTGCTCTATTTTCATGAGTGCACGAAATTTCCTGAATTTTGGAAAATTTCCAAGGTGTAAAATTTATAATAATAATAAAGAAGAAGAAGAAGAAGAGGAAGAAGAAACAAAATGCGGAAAACAATACAGCCCAATCCCTTTGCAATTTAAAATCAGCAATATCTTGACAAGATGTACATCAAATATGGCATGAATCCAACAAACCGCCTAGGAGGAGTACATCAAAATGTAACACATGTTTTGGCAATGGAGTCATTACTGTCCATGGTGGCACTATGCCAGAGGGTGTCTTTGGGCATATGCATCTCTTCAGAACTATGATATCCTATAACCTGTGAAGTTTGAGCTGTATCAGGCAACGCATGGTGAATTTATGACTCGATTCCTGTTTGCGTGGCGTAGCGAATAAATTTATTGGCTTGCCATTTCAAAATCTTGTGGCATATTGCAAATCCCTTCACAATTTAACATCAGCACCATCTTGACATGACATATACCAAATATAGCAAACCCCCAAGGAGAAGATTGTTAAAACGTAACACATGTCAAACTGCACAAAACCAGAAATAGTTAACTTCTTGTTGAGTATGGCTGATGCAATGTATAGGCAATTTTGTTCATCTCTGGGTACTCCACACACCTACCAAATTTGACATAGATCGGTGAAACTATATACCGGGCAGGAGTCTTCATGACATATGGGAGCGCTATGGAGTCCCCCGGACACATTTGGGGTCAAGCCCCTACGGATGAGTTTTAGTGCACATGACTGATGTGTCTATCAAATTTCATAAGTTTTCAAATATTTCAAAGGTGTCAAATCTGTATTTTTGAATTAGGTGGTGCTATGGAAATATTAAAGCCCACCTAGACATTAGGTGAAATTACCATATCACCTCAAATTGTATCATAGGACAAATGTATATGCAAAATTTCATAACTTTTTATCCATCATAAGCCCCTCAAAACAGCGTGGGAAAATTTCAAAATCCCATATTCCATCCAACATGGCTGACTTCCTGGTGGGTGGAGTCAAATACAACCAAGTGAAATTTGTCCTCTATCACAAGAGTATCGATCACACCAAATCTCGTGCCGATCCGAGCAACTTCATCTCAAACATAGCTTGTTCTTAGGGGTGCTATAGAGCTCCAGGACCATGCTCAGTCCCTTGCTCAGTGTAACTTTGTGATTTCTTTTTTTTTTTTTTAATTGGATTTCATCTACTCACTTTACACAATACAATAATAATAATTAAAAAAAGACAGAAGACATACAATAAATAACTAACAAAAATGAAATATGTGTGTAGATGAGGGGCAAACTAATGGACACGAGGTCCCATAAGGTAAGCCCCATTTACAAAACACAAAAAAAAACCTTATACACTACAAAAAATGCAACATAACAGCACGACTCACGCGCAGCAGTTCATTCTATGTGTTGATCTGCAGTATGGGGATACGGTTTTCCAGGAGCGTACACGCTGGGGGTCAAAAACAGATTTTAATTTTTCAAGGTAGTGAATTCTAACACGGTCTTTAAAAAGAAAGTAGCTTCCAGATTGTCTAATTGGGAGAGGGAGATTATTCCAGATTGGTACAATTCTGTTAAAATAGGAGTCTCTAAACAGTGAGGTGCGAAAACGCATAGGCTTGAGATTTAAATTTGTAGATGCACTTCTGGTTCGGCCGCTTGATAAGAGAAAATGGTTATTATTGTGAAAGCTCACTAGATTGTTTAGACATTTAAAGAAAAAACAAAGATCTCTGCATTCTAACCAGTAAGAAATTGGCAGCATATTCAGCTTGAGTAAGCGCGTTTTATAATCCGGCCTTAATTGATGGTAAGGATGGCACCCCAATCCAAATGTATTGTTTCCAGTATTTACATTTCAAGTAACAACAGGACATTTTCCTTTCATTTCTAACTCAAGCTCACTGATTTTTAACTCCTGTTTATTGCAACTTTTTTAACAGAATCAAAACAATTCCTAACATTTTGTGATGTAACATTTGCATTATGTACATTTCGTAAAATCAAAACTTGTTAAAGGTATTTGTTATTTTCAGTCGTGTATATATATTTCATAATATTAATCTTCAGAGTCGGCTGAATGTTATCTTTGTTGTATTGAGTAAAGATGGATTCCGTATAATACGACTCGATTACAGCGATTTGGATTTTGTTTTTGGTCTTAAGTGCACTGGAAATTATAATTTAAGGTTTCTGCTTTTATTGCAGGAATTTGTAGAAGATTTTATTGATAATTACAGTGTTTTGTAAAGTTCTGGTTAATGAATAAGAAAGTAAATTTAAACTTTATCATCACGTTTTATTAAGTTAGTAAAGATAATGTGTGTTAAACGCCTAATAAAATATAATTCACACTTAAAATGAATGCTTTCTTTCTTTTCTTTTTAAGGCTCAATTGCGGCTCCAGAAGTCACCAGATTGCACCAAAAAAGACGAAATTTTCAAAATTGGTCACGACCGAGTTACACTCCCTACTTTCAGAAAAACACTCCCAACCTTCCCGATCCTGGCTAAGCCCCTGGCGTCTGATATGCCTATTCATGGCTCCAGTATGGTTTCAGAGGCTTGTACAATCTGTACTAAGGAGCACTAAAGCTGTTCTGGCGGCTTGTCGTATGCTAACGCTCTTTATGCTGGACTTTTCCGTTCATTCATCGCTGATTTGCATGTTGCTCCAGTCCCAGTCCCAGTAAATGAGTTTAAAAGTGTTAGCAGTCATCAAGAATGACTTCCACTAGCATTCATTACTAAAATTACTGAGAGAATCTACTATTTTTACTGCACAAAAATTAGTCACCATTACCAACATCACCAACAAATCAATCGAAGAAAAGTGATCAAGAAAACAAAACTTTAACTACCAGCAATGCCAAATAGTTCTCAGTGTGTTTCTGAAAAGTGTAACAGAATTGCAGATGACCTTCCAGTAAATCCACTCTTTTTTTTTTTTTCTTTCCCCCTTCAGGTAAAAAATCTGTTCGGAGAGCTTTTGTTTCATGAGTCTGCCAGTGGTCATCTTTGTTTTTATCCAGTTGGCTAAAACATGAAAGACAGGTTTCAAGGCAACTGTCACAGGCAAAGCTCTTTCAAAATGTCATAACCACAACAGGGAAAGTTTATAATCCGCGAGCGACGAGGCATGTTCTTCTACACATCGTGCTCTCATACCCCTTTTCCACCAAATCAGTTCCAGGGCTGGTTCGGGGCCAGTGCTGGTGCTGGTTCACAACTCATT
>JAOANJ010000020.1:9296138-9308637 GCA_026413345.1 Ariopsis seemanni
GTTCCTCTGGTGTGCATCTGAACTCCCTCTGCAGTGCAGTCTGAAGCTCCTGGATCACTTGATCTTTCAGTTCTCTCAAGAAGTAACGATTTTTATACCTTTTGCACAATAGAAAGATTCAAAAATAATTGTTTCATGAGTTGTTTGTTTAAATAGGCTACATTACATGCATGCATAGGCCTATGTTACCAACTAACCTTGGATCAAGAACTGTGGCCAACATGTAAAGGAGCTCCTTTTCAATGTCACCAAACCTTCTCTAAACTGCCTCCAACAAGGTTGATTTTGCCGTGCCCAGTCCATGGTCTGTATCAGCCGTTCTCTCCAAAAGCCATTTCAGTACAGTGATTGATGGAATGATGTCTGAGGCTAATGCAGTTGATTAACTTGTCTCCTTTGTAAGCTCTTCCAAAGGAGCAAGAAGAGTGAGCATGTTCTCAATTAACCCCCACTGATTTGCACTTAGAGTGGCTGGTAGTTCGTGGTCTGCTGTGAAAGCTCCTAGCGCATGTTTCTGCTGTTCTGTTATAGAAGGTGCTAGAAGGTACTGTAGCATATAGAAGGTGCCATCTTGTAAGAACATCTTGTTGTAGGCATTTCCTTTGTTGACCGAGCTCTGCTTGGATGGTATACAGACGTGAGGAGGCCAGTGGTGAGTGTTTAAAATGTCCAACAATTTTTCTCCCCGTTTTCACTGTCAATGATGCTGCGTTGGGACAGCAGACACTCATTCACTGCCAGCTGCAGCGTGTGTGCCATGCAGGGCAAGCTTGGCAAGTCAGCATCTTTCACTGCTTTAATCATGTTCCTTGCATTGTCCTGCAACACCACATGAACCCTTGTCTTGTCGATTCCCTAATGTTGTAGCATTCTCTTGAATGCAAAGACCAGATTCACGGCAGATTCCCAGGCATCTCTTGACATTGTAGCATGACATGGAGTTGAAAATCGACATCCACCCACTGTGCAGTTAGGCTCAGCATCAACATCAGGCTTACATTAGACGTCCAAATGTCCATGGTAAAACTAAAACGAGTTTTGGGATTTGCATGCAAGATTCTGCGAATGAACCGTGAGACGTTCTCAAACATCTTAAGTGCAACATCCGAGAAACACCATCTGCTTGGTATTTCATATCTTGGGCTCAGGTGGTTAATAAGACTTCTGAAACCAATATTTTCAACCACAGAAAATGGCTGATCATCCAGAGCAATGAACTCCATAATTTTCCTTGTTATGGCTTTACTCTTTTCACTGCTGAAAAAATTTACCAGAGGTTGCTGACTAGTGGATGGATCATCACCTGGTTCAGTGCTCATATCAGCTTGACGTTTAATCTGGCGGCCTTTGTTAGCATCTTCAAACTTTGTGAAATCAGCTAAGTGATGCTGTTTTAAATGCCGGATCAAATTGGTTGTACCAAAAGTTTTTGGCGTGGTCCCTCCACGCCTTACTTGGCATTTGCAGGTGTTACAAATTGCAAATTTGTTGTCTTCTTCAGACACGCTAAAGAACTTCCATATAGCCGACATCTTGGTTACCGTTAACTCGAGTGAGTTCTAGGCTGTGTGTTTGGTATTGTGTGTGGCATGGTCATGTGATACACAAGTTTTGATCAGCAGAAAATCTGCATATTTTAAGTTTGACCGGTCGGTCGCCGGTCATGGCCGATCATGTGAAAATCAGCCGATTCCAATCGGCAGCCGGTCAATCGGTGCATCTCTACTGATATCTTGTGCCTGTGTGCGACAGCACAGTGCTACAGAGAAGAATGAAGCAATCTCATAACCCATGACACTCATCTTAATGATGTCTGTCTCTATTCACACAATATAAATAACATGCACACTTTTTTTAACACACACACACACACACTTTTCTCTTCTATCACAAGAAAATTGTAACACAACACTGAGTTTATACTGCAGCTCGGAGGCTAACACACCACGAGGTTATGCTAACTCGCGGGGGTAACTACTTCTGCTTCACAGTACTCACCAAGAAAAGAGTAAACACAGGTAAGGTTCCCAGGGTTGCTTCTCTGTGGTTCACTGGACACTCACGTATGAGCTCAAACAGTTCCTTCCTCTTTTTTTAACAGTATGCACAATATAAAGTGTTTTAACGAGTTGTTCCTGCTCTCCTCCTGCTATCACTGTGTATCTCTCACAACGCGTATCGCTAACCTGTGCCAAGGAGGCGGGACATGAGTTGTTTTCACCAATATCAATTCAGCTACACCACTATGAACGAATGAAATCACTTTTTCCTCACAGAACCACTACTGAAGTGGGAACAGACCTGTGGGATAAAATTAATAAATTAAGACACTGATTAGGAATTAAATGAAAATAATGCTCAATGAAAGAAAAATATATTTCTAAATGCTGTAACACCCCCCCTCCTTCCCTTCCCTTCTCAACAGGTTACTCATTCAGCAACAGGTAGGTTCTTTTTTTTTTTCTCCCAACAGGCTACAGAACTAATTTAACAGTTGGGTTTCTCTTCCCTTTTCCCCCCAATGGGTTACACTCCCCCCTAAATGTATGCACGTCCAGCTGCATGCTCAAAGGGCTGATGGGTAACTACTGTTTCTGTTACTTCAAAGGGAATGTTTGTTAACCAATCTCTACTAGCACTATCATTGAGAGAATTGATGAGGGCGGTACTCGAACCTTGAAACAAGGAAGTAACAACAGAAACTAGGGGATTACCCAACTCAGGGTAATGGAACCTACATGCTGGCTCACGTTGTCTGAGTGACCTCCTAACATGAGTGTCTGTTTCAGTTTGTCCCTCTGTCATTTTTAGAGTTGGTATCTCTCCTTCTGTATGGTCTTCAGCTTTTGGTTCCATAGGACTTTCTTCCACAGGTTCTGAACTAGGGTCAGGTAGGTCTTCAGGTAAATCTTGATTTTTCCTTCTCGGGTAAGTTTTGAGTCTCCGTTCCAGGTAAGTTTCCTGTATCCTCAGGTGTTAGGGTCTTGGAATATTCAATTTCTCCTTCCTCCTCAGCCATACTGTCATGATAGGGGTGAGGTTTTGCAGGGTCTTGACCATGGTTACTTGGGGCTGGTGCAAGACTGTGTCTTGGCATATCATACACCTTGACAAACCTCCTGTCTTGAACATTCGGTAAGGTAACAGTTGCATACCAGCTTTCATATGTGTCATTATCTGTAGCAAAGGGCTCTTCATCTTGCTGAATGGCATTTTGCTGCCTTGTTCGAGGTCTCTTTGGACTGCTCTTCATGTTTTGCTCCTCTCTCTCAGTTTCAGGAAGAAATCCACAAGGAAGTAAAAGGTCTCTGTGTAGCATCCGTGGTGGTCCTTCCTACTCTTCCAGTTTCAGAGTAGACAGGAAAGTCTCCCATCTGCTTGGTAACCACATAGACTGTGGACTCCCAATGATCTGCCAGCTTATGTTTGTTGTGGAGACGAAGGTTACAGACGATAACTTGATCCCCAACAGCCAATGTAGACTCTCTGACAACTCTATCAAATCGCCTCTTGTTTTTTTTCTGCGACCTTGCAAGAGTTTTCAATGGCAACCTGATAACTTTCTTCCAGGTGAGATCTCAGGCTCCTTACGTACTGAGTGTGAGAACTGGGTTCTTTTTCTTTGACTGGCAAACCAAAGTCTAAGGGTAGCCTATGTCGTCTCCCAAACATTAACTCATATGGGGAGAACCCGGTAACATCATTCCTCGTGCAATTGTAAGCGTGAGTGAGAGGTCTGACATGGTCTCGCCACTGAGTCTTCTCTTTTTCTCTTAGGGTGCCTAACATGCTGAGGAGTGTTTGGTTATACCGCTCCACAGGGTTTCCCCTGGGATGGTAAGGACTTGTTCTCACCTTACGAATACCTGCTAATGCACATAACTCTTTGATGGTGTGAGACTCGAAATCTCTACCCTGATCACTGTGCAGGCATTCAGGGAACCCATAATGGACCAAGAAATGTTCCCATAAGGTTTTTGCAACGGTACTAGCTCTTTAGTCTTTGGTGGGGATGGCTACGGCATATTTAGTGAAGTGGTCGGTAATGATGAGAATGTCCTTAGTGTTGTGGCTGTCTGGCTCTAATGAAAGAAAATCCATACAGACCAACTCCATTGGTCTAGTGGTTTGGATATTAACTAGTAGGGCAGCCTTGCTTGGTTGGGTCTTTCTCCAAACACATCGCTCACATGTTTTCACTTTCTTCTGTACATCTGCGGCCATTTTCGGCCAGTAGAATCATGATCTGGTGAGCTCAATCCCTAAATGCCCCATATCATCATGGAGATTGAGTGCAATGGGCCTTAGGACATCTGGGAGTACTAGCTGAAAGTGTTTGTCCTTCACACTCCTGTGTCTGGTACAAAATGCCTGACTTCAACTGAAGCCTCTTCCATTCTCTCAGGATTGACCGTTCTTCAGGAGAGTCTGCTGTGTGGTCTGCAGGTAAATTGTTGGATTCCACTAGCTTGATAACTTTGTCAAGGACAGGATCTTCCCTTTGAAATTTCCTGAGGTCAGACTCACTATATATAGGTACTGTTAAGGCCCCATCTTGTGACTCACTTTCTACAAAGACAGCAGGGATTGCATCTGCTTGAATGGCAAGGGACTCAACATAGCCATAGAAAGGTGAGAGCTCTTGAACCTGTCTCATGGTATGTCTTTGACAGGTAGCTGTGACAATCTCCGTGGTCACCAGTTCAAACTTGTTTATGGATGTTAATAGCTGGGAGGTGAACTGGTCAATCCTTTGGCTCTCTTCCTACGAAGTAGCATTAATTTTCCAGGGCACCATGGGGTCTCCTTGAAAGACCATTTGCATCCGTGTTCTGCTTACCAGCTCGATACTTGATATTGAAAGTGAATGTTGAGAGTGCAGCTAACCAACGATAGTTCGCGACATCAAGCTTGGCTGTGGTAAGTAGGTATGTCAAGGGATTATCTGTAGTAACGGTAAAGGAGTTTCCATACAGATAGTTGTGAAACTTCTCTGTTATTTGCCCATTTAAGGGCCAAGAATTCAAGTTTGTGCGCTGGGTATCTTGCCTCACTGCAGGAGAGTCTTCTACTAGCATACGCAATCACACACAGGTTCCCATCCTACTCTTGATATAAAGCGGCTCCTAATCCTGTTGTGCTGGCATCCATGTGGAGCACATAAGGAAGCTTAGAATCCACATAACCAAGGACTGGGGATGATGATAGCTTGTGTATGATTGCCTCAAAGGCTTGTTGACATTCAGTATCCCAGCGTTCACCAAAGGACTCTTTTGGCCTGAGGTATTTTCCATCACTGAGGCTAGCCTTGACTTCTTTATGCCGTGGTGGATATCCAGCTGTAAGGTTGGTCAAGGGCTTGACTATCCTTGAATAATCCTTCACAAACCTCCGATAGTAACCAGAGAATCCTAGGAAGGATTGGAGCTCCTTTAAGTTCTGTGGTCTCGGCCAGGTTTTCAAGGCTTGAACCTTTTCAGGGTCAGTCTTCATCACTGGACACAATGTACCCCAAGTAACTTAATGCACCAAAGTCTGAAAGAACTTACATTTATCTGGTGAAAGTCTCAAGCCATATTCCTTGAGACGGCTGAGCACATGGATGAGCCTAGCCTCATGTTCTTCAAGAGTGTCCGAAAACACTATTAGGTTGTCAAGAAAAACCAGGACCTCATTTAGATGGATGTCACTCATGCACTTCTCCATGAGCTGTTGGAATGTGCACAGTGCCTGAGGCATTCGGTTGAATTCCCAGAATCCAAAAGGGTACACAAAGGCTGTTTTATGCTTGCCACTTTCATTCATCTCTATTTGATAGTATCCAGACTTCAGGTCCATCACAGAAAACCACTTGGATCCAGCAAGAGCAGAAAACAACTCTTCCAGGTTTGGCAATGCATAAGAGTCTTTTATTGTTTGCAGGTTTAACTTTCTATAGTCCACACATAGGCATACATCGCCATTCTTTTTCCTCACCACTACAATCGGTGATGAAAATGGGGACTCGGACTCTCGGATTACGCCTGCATCAAGAAGGGTTTGAAGGTTCCTTTTGACTGCTTCATAATCTCGAGGATGAATTGGACAGGGTCTCTGTTTGATTGGTGTCTCATCCTTCAGCTTGAGGTGGTGCTGAATTTTGGTTGCATGACCAAAGTCAAGATCATGTTGGGCAAAGACATGAGAGAAGCTACTGAGCTTCATTGCAATTCTTTCTTTCCACTCTTCAGGAAGAGAAGGGCCAAAATCAAAGCTTTTCCCAGGACACTTTGCCTCAGTTTGGTGAGTAGAGCACTCAACATGCTTCTGATCCTCCTTATCAACTACATGGTGATTCTCAATGACAGCATCTGCAACAGTAAGGTCTGCAATAATACAATTGGTAGGTAGAATGATGTCACATTTGGTTTCATTTCTAAGGAGAACAGGCAGCTTGTTGGAGCCGTGCTCTGGCAAGGAAATGAGACAACAGTCTAAAAAAACACACCGCCTGGCAAGGTGGAGCTGGATGGTTGCTCTAACAGCCCATATTTCTCTGTGTTGACTGAGCTGACACACATACAGCCTTCAAGCAGCACTTTTTGTTTGGCTGGAAGGACTTCCTGTTCTCTCCCTCTGAACTTCACTAAACCGAGTTTTCCATTTGTTGCTTGTTTTCTCCTCAGTTGTAGTGTATGAAGGACAAGGCTGTAGCCATAGCAAGATGGGTTATGGGAAAATTAAGACTCCTTGCAATACTGATCGAAAAGAGGGTCTAAAGTGTTGGTGCCGATTAACAATGGGACACCACTATTTGACCAGAGATCGGGAATGATTAAAGCCAAGGTTGAAATTTCAGGCTTGGACTCAAGAAGGGCTTTCGGGAACTTGAGGTCAACCTCCACATATCCCAGGTAAGGAACAGGTTGGCCATTTGCTCCTTCTACTTCAAGGATATCGCTGATGGGTCTAATAGGATGCTCAGACAGATGGGTCTGATAAAAGGACTTGGCCACCGTGGTGACCTGTGACCTGGTGTCAAGTAAACAACTGCAGTCCACCCCACCCACATTTACACTGGCTGTACATTTGCTACCTACAAGATGTTTCTGCAATTTTCTTTCTTGTGTGACTCTGTGGAAGTGAATTGCAGGGTTTGGTTCACCTGTAGATGGGGAACATGGTGGTTGCTCGGCTTCCATGTGCAATGGAAGCCAGTTCTAGTTTAACTGGGGAGTGGTAGGTGAGCCATTCTGGGCTTCCCAAGCATGCTGCTTCTCCCTGAGCTCCACTTTCTTGGCCTGCACAAGGGTGGGATTGGGCATGTTGTTGCATGTAGATGCAATGTGGCCATCCTCACAACATTTAAAGCAATACCATGGCTTTTGCTGAAGCTGTCCCTCTGGCTAGGTATTTTTAGTCTTTTGTACTATCTGTTGCTTTCTTTTTTCCAGGCTTCTCTGAACTGCATGCACTGAGTTTTGCCATCTGAACCTAAAGTTCAGCAATCTGCTTCTGGATGTCTTTTGGTCATGGCTAAGAAAGCTTGTTCTGCTTCCTGCGGCATGCAAATATCCTCTGTGTAGGACATGTGCACAGCCTGAATATTTGACATGGCTTTTGGCTTGGTAAAACCAAGGTGCTGTTTCATTCTGCTAGCTTTGTTAGCCTGTTTGTCTTCTTCAGTTCACAGTAAGAGAAGAAGCTCTGCAAATGATGGTGGCTTACTCTTGAGTTGTTCAAGCTGAAGACTGGTGATGAGAAGACTATTCCAACATCCATGACAGAATTGCTTGAGAAGTTGTCCGCATCATAAGCAGAAATTCCTCATTTAGTGACCACATAGCTTAATGCTGTGTGAAGTCGCTGCAGGTAGTCTGATGCTTTCTCCCCAGCAGTTTGACTGTTGTTCAAGAATTGTGAAAAAAGCTCATCCCCATCTTCGACAGTGGCATAAGCAGAATCAAGTAAGGTCAAGTACTCTTTTGGTGAGGCTTGAGGCCCTAATGACTTGATTATGTTTGTAGCTGGAGGTGAAAGACTTTCAACAATTTTTCTTACCACTTGGGAGTCAGGAACTGATGGATCATTCAAGCAGAACTCCACACTGTTGCGCCACATGTCGTCGTTGACCTCAAAGGTTGGCTGAGGAAGTCGCCCAGAAAACTGTTTCCGTTTACAAGGAGAATGAAGGTGAGATGAAATTTCACTGCTCTTGACAATGTGTTCAACCACAACATGTTGCACTTCTGGTGTGCTGAGTTGATTTGAAGGTAAGTGGAAAGGGCTGGTTCTTTCTCATCTTGGAGAGAGAAGATCTCTTACCTCAATACCAATCTGGGGTCTGTAGGAGGTCTGACTCACCTCAATGGGGGCACTGACAAAGCTAGGGGCAGTAGCTTGGATATCACTTTGTGTAAGGGGTGGCTCAGTTTCCACAGGGTTTTCACTGGTCTCAACTGGGGTCTCAGATCTAATGAATTCTCTGATCCTAGCCAGCTCCTCATGGAGGATATCTCAAATCCCTGCCGCTCAACTTAGCTGAGTCTTTCAACCCAGAAAGATAAGTATTTGTTGCACTGGTGCTCACATCACTAGTGTAAACGCTAGCAAGACTCTGAACATGGTGGATAACCTCAGGTTTGGTAACACATGGTCTTCAGTAAGGTAAGACACTGGTTTCAAGTGCTTTTACAGCACTGCCATATTCAAACTCTGCAATTGCCTGAGTGACAGGATCGGTGGTAGGTACTTTGATTATTCTAGAGATAGACCCATACTGCTTAAGAAAATCAAAGATCTCATTGTCAACCTCAGTATTGGTTAACCCACTAACTAAAACAGCATTTGATCCTCTGTCACAATTATATCCATTTTTAACCTAGGTAAAATGGAATTGTCAATGAACTTGAAAACTAGCTGAATGAATACAACCAAAAATACCTCAAATAATTTTTCTTTCAAATGCACTCAATTACTCAAAAGGTGTCCATTTAATCTCATTATAAATGGAATTGTATGAATTGAATCTTTCCTTCCTGGCATGGCTTGCCAAGTTTTACTGTGTAACCCACCTGGCAGGTAAGTGACCACTGGACCAGAATTCTCTAGATTCGCAGGGAGAAGTGATGATGGAGGATAGGATTTGACACCAATTGAGTAAGAGGAAACACGCAGAGGTAAGTTTGAACAAGTTCACAGTATTAACACACAAAAAAGCACTTTTACAAATACAGCCGGCTTTCAGTTTGTTTTCTTTTAAAGTGTCTTTTAAATTGGGTGCACCCTTTAAAAAAAATAAATTGTCTCTTCTTTTCCAAAAATAAAAAAAAGAATAGTTCCTCTCAATTTCTGTGAGTCTTTCTCGGTCCTACCACACCGACAGGACAACAAACGAAAGAGGAGAGGGTCCTCTTCAGTCCAGATGTTCACACGGTTGGCTCGCCATCCCCCTCATCAGGGAGAGAATCCAGTTCCATCCAAAATCCAGGGTATCCAAAAAACCCAGCCGAGAAAAGAAAAGAATAAACACAGGTAAGGTTCCCAGGGTCGCTTCTCCGTGGTTCACCGGACACTCACATATGAGCTTGAATAGTTCCTTCCTCTTTTTTTTTTTAAACAGTATGCACAATATCAAGTGTTTTAACAAGTTTTTTCACTCCAACTCCCATCTCTCACAACACGTCTCACTAACCTGTGCCAAGGAGGCGGGGCATGAGTTGTTTTCACCAATAGCAATTCAGCTATACCACTATAAACGAATGAAATCACTTTTTCCTCACAGAACCACTCCTGAAGTGGGAACAGACCTATGGGATAAAATGAATTAATAAATTAAATGCAGAATTAAATAAAGACTATGATTAGAAATTAAATTAAAATAATGCTCAATGAAAGAAAAAATATTTCACATATTCACATATCACTAATTTAACAGTTAGGTTTCTCTTCCCTTTTTTTCCAACAGGTTACACATGTAAAAATGGAGTTACGCTAACATGAATAACATTAACTCATCTGAAGTCCTTTCAGAAATATGTTTTAGCATAATCTTGCCAAATAAACAGAATGTAGAAATCTTTCTTTTCTCGTAATGTTAGTTACCCGATATGATTTCGAGTCTGAAAAGAGTTTGCTAGCATGTCAGGTGGAGTTTCACTGACTAGCTAGCTTAACGTTAAACCACCATGATGGCATAGCATGCATTCATTTTGTGAATTCACATTTCTGTCTTTGGTAACGGCATTTGTAAGCGTGTGGCAATAATGCAACGATGCGTTGACAGAAAATGTACTTTTGATACTTTAGTATTTTTAATGGGATTGTTCGCCATGATGTCACAAAATGGTCACATGATGTTTTGGTTGGCAAGAGACCATTTATAAATGGCTGATCGGAGTTATCGGGTCATTAATTAATTACGGTAGTGTCGTGTGCTGCACATGCAGATTTGACAAGAATGATCCCAAGAGCGTTTACCGTATTCCAAAAGAACCAGAAGCTCGCCGAAAGCTTTGGATCACAGCAATTAAGCATGGCAAGTGGGAACCAACCAACAATGACCATGTTTGCTTTCAACACTCTCTCTCTCTCTCGGGATCCCTCGTAATCAAGTAGGATTGTCTAATCAAGTTGACTTATGCACCCGCTGGTGGCTTACAAGCCCTATTCTGGAGGCGCACATTTTGCCGCACATGGAGCAGGCGTTAAGAGCAGACTGTGGCCGACAAGGGGCACATTCTTCATGCTCCTTGCGGCGCTGGCGCTTTGCTTCTGCCTTGCAATGGCGCTCCTGCTCAAAGAGCACCACGACCTCCATAACTGAGGCTCGCCAACCATCTCTGTCGCGTGCCAGATCTTCCCAGGCCAGCAGACTGATGTTACACACAGATTTGCTTTGAGATTGTCCTTGAAACACTTTCGTTGTCCCCCTTGTGATCTAGTGCCTGATCTCAGCTCCCCATAGAAAATCTGTTTTGGGAGGCGCGAGTCGTCTAGTCTGACCACATGGCCAGTCCATCGTAGTTGGTTTTTCATTATTAGGGCCTCAATGCTGGTACAATGCGCTTCATCAAGAATGCTGTTATTGGTCCGTCGATCCTGCCAGGTCACATCCAGGATCTGTCGCAGACAGCGCTGATTATATTTTTCGAGGCAGTTGAGGTGTCTCCTATAGGTTGTCCAAGACTCCGAGCTGTATAAAAGGGAGGGTAGCACAACGGCCTCATAAACAAGGAGTTTAGTGTCTTTCTTTAGCCCCCTCTTTTTGAAAACTCTCTCACGCAGCCTACCCAAGGCATAGCTTGCGGCTCTTAGACGGTGTATGATTTCAGCGTCGATGTCAGCTTTTGTTGATGGAACACTACCTGGGTAGGAGAAGCTCTGAATGTTCTTGAGTGTGGACCCGCTAATACTCAGGAAAGAGGGTTTGGATGGCTGATCAGGAGCAGGTTGGTAAAGGACCTCCGTCTTCACGTTTACAGAGAGGCCGAGGCTCTCGTACGCGTGCGTGAAAGCACCCAGAATTGCTTGGAGTTGACCTTCTGATGTGATGTAAACGCAATTATCATCTGCATACTGTAGCTCGATGAGTGAGGTTATAGCAGTCTTAGTTCTTGCCTTCAGGCTTCGAAGATTAAACAGCCCCCTGTCCATTCTCTAGATGACCTCTACACCGTCAGGCAGTCTGTCTTGTTTTAGATGGAAAATGGCAGATATGAAGATGGGGAAAAGAGTAGGTGCGATTACGCAGCCTTGTTTTATGCCAGTTCGTACTTCGAAGGCTTCATGGTCACCTTGGCTGCCGAGAACTCTGGCGGACATGCCATTATGAAGGAGTCTAAGGATAATGATGAACTTCTCAGGGCAGCCGTATTTAGCCAAATTTCGCCACAGAGCTACTCAATTGAAGGAGTCAAATGCCTTTGTCAGATCTATCAAGGCCATATAAAGTGGTTGACACTGCTCCCGACATTTCTCTTGCAATTGCCAGGCAGTGAAGATCATGTCTGTTGTTCCTCTATAAGGACGGAATCCACATTGAGACTCTGGTAGAAAGCCTTCAGCATGAGGGACTAGATGATTGGCGAGGATTCTGGCGATGATCTTTTCATCAATAGCAAGGAGGGAAATGCCACGGTAGTTCCCACAGTTGGATTTATCTCCTTTCTTGAAAATCTTAACCATGTCCACGTCCTGAAGGTCTGATGTTATTTCCTCCATCTGCCAGATAAGAAGAATGAGTTGGTGAAGACGCTGAGCAAGTTCATCGCCTCCGTGCTTAAAAATCTCTGCAGGCATGCCATCAACACCCGGGGCCTTGCCGTTTTTCATTTGACTGATCGACAATTTTGTCTCACCCAGACTGGGTTCTGCCCCTAGCTCAGCATTCATTGGCGACTGCGGAATCTTATCAAAGATGGATTCGTCCACTGAGGAGTCGTGGTTCAGAAGATCCTGGAAGTGATGTTTCCAGCGCTGATTGATGCTCTCTGTATCTTTCAAAAGGCTTCCATCTTTG
>JAOANJ010000020.1:9844829-9856866 GCA_026413345.1 Ariopsis seemanni
GAGAGAGGAGTGGGAGCTCTCTCCCCAACCAGACACGGGACGTATGGGTGTCTGTGAGTGAGTGAGTGAGTGAGTGAATGGATATAAAAGCTGAAAAGCTAAATAAAAGAGTTTTGGTGAACTCAGTTCTGCCTGCCGTCCTTCTGTGCTCCTCCTACACCGAGATATTTTACAGATGTTTTTGAGTGTTTTGTATGAGAGGAGTTGACCCATGTTGTCATCATCTGGAGCTTTGCTTGGGCTTATGTAAAGTTTTGGAAAGACTGTTTGCTCTGGATCTGGATATAGTTAATTTTGTAGGTTAGTAGTGGTGTGAGAGAGAGTTTTCACAAGCTTCACTACATTACCCACAGTCCTCTCTGATCTGCACCCAATCTCTCTGGTCAGTCCTTGTACCCACTCTTGCTTATCCTGGTCAATGAGATCTCTCACCTTGGCCACTCCTGCTGAAATAAAGGTGGTGATGTCACTTCCAGACACAGTTTGTTCAGCGCACCAGGTGTTGTAAAAGAATGGTTTGTCCAGACTCTAGTGGTCTTTCTGGTGCACTCTGACCTGGTCCTGGACTTAAACAGTTCCATTAAAGGCATAGTCTTTGTGGCATTGCTGGACATTAAAAACATGTGTCTATCAAGCCCCATTCTGCCTGCAAACCTCACCCACGGTACAGTGTTGGAACAGTACAGCAGTTTCTGAGCTGTTTGTATCCTCATGGCCTTCACCTTGGATGAAAGATGGATCAGGCTCTTCCCACCCTCACACACTAGTAAACTCAATGCACCGGTTGGTAGCCACTGGTGACCACTCTAGACAAAGTCCATAAAGTGCTTATGAAGTTGATGTAGCAGTTCTGAAGGTGGATCCATTACTATCAGATGGTGCCACAGTTTTGAGTTTACCACCAGGACTCTGCCCCTTTAGGACAGGAGTGGTTGAATCCATCTATTCAGTTTTTCCAGTACTTTGTTTTTCAGTCAGTCCCAGTTCTTTTGCATGTACCTTTCTGTTCCAAGGAAGATTCCAAGTATCCTCAGTCCTTCTTTATTCCATGAACACTGTTGTGGTAGTGGAGGTGGACTCTCTTCCTGCGACTGACCTAAGAGCAAAGTGTCAGTTTTGTTCCAGTTCACATGTGCAGATGATGCTCTCTGGAAGACCTCGAGGCTTGAATAAAGGTGATCAATGTCATTGTTGGATCTTATTATTATGGTCACATCATCAGTGTATGCTGTGAGTTTAACTGTGGTCATCTCAGACAGGGCAGGAGTTAGTACTGAGAAGCCGTACAGGTTTTCTTGCCGGTGTCTTAGCAAGGGCTCGATGGGAAGTATATACAGGAGACCAGACAGACTGCAGCCTTGTCAAAGACCTCTACAAACAGGAAAAGTTTGTGTCAGTGTTCTGTTTATTTTCAGCATGCTATGCACTCTTGAGTAAAGCAGCCTGATCCATGTGATGAAACGTTCACCAGTGACAAAGGCTGTCAGGGTCTTGAAAAGGTAGTCATAGTCTACTCTGTCAAACACCTTTTCTTGGTCTAGTAAAACTAGTCCAACATTTGCTTTGTACATTTCAGTGATTTGCAAAAGATCTCACACTAGAAACAAGTTGTCAAATTGAGCGTTCTGGGATGCATGGATTACTGTGGCAAGAAATCTTGTAAGACTTGTAAGTTAATGTCTTTGAAAAAAACATGTAGTCCATTCCTAGAAGAGATACAGGATGCCAGTTCTTTAAGCTCAAAAGCTCTCAAGGTCACCTTTTGTGGGTCATAAGGTGATTATAGCTCTCCTAAAGCTGAGGGGTAAAATTTTGTATTCTGTGCATTCTTGTATGACAGAGTGCAAGTCTGGGCCAGAGACTTTTGTAAAATTCAGAGGTCAGTCCATCAAGCCCTAGTGACTTGCCATTTGAGAGCTGTTGAGGGACTGCACTGAGTTCGCCGAGTGAGAGCGGTTCTTCAAGTTTGTTTCTCTCACTCTCACTCAGCTGTGGTAGTCCATTTAAAAGTTCCTCAGTGGGTTCAGGATCACATGGCTGGCTGTTATACAATTCTTCATAAAAATATAGCACATATGAGATTATTTCATTTTTGTCAGTAGTTTCTTGTTCACTGGGTAGTTTTAGGTAGCTGATTGAGTTCTTCCCTCTTCCTTTTTTCTCTAGTGCAAAGAAGAATGAAGTTGATGACTTTATTATACTGTGTTTTTGACAGTGACAGATATAGTGATGGTCAGAGAGTGGAGTGGGATGTATGTAACTGTTGTAGAATCTACCGCTATTGAAACTCTGAGAATAAAACCTATCCAGTCTTGCTTTCTGGATCTTTTCAGGAGTAGATTTTAACCAGGTGTACTGTCTGTAGGTAAAGTTTCCCTCCACACATCTCGTAGGCTGTGGTTTTGTATTACAGTTCTGAGTGTCTCTGCTGAGCAAGGATAAAGTTCATTGTGGTTCCAGTCTATGCTGTGATTCAATGTGCAGTTTAAATCACCAGCTAAAATCACCCCCTTTCTTGGGGACTGTCTGAGATGGTTTTATTCAAACAACCAAAAAACTGAAGATGTCTGTGCCAAGGTTGGAAGAGTATATGTTGATCAGGGAAAAGGAGAGTTTGTGGAAATCACCATCTACTCTCTGCATCCTTTCAGGTATAATTTCGACTGTGTTTACTGGCTGCTCCTGAATATCTATGGAAAATAGTATGGGGACCCCTGCACTCATGTTTGAGCCATGACTGAGGAAGCATTGACAATTCCACTCACTTAGCCACTGTTTCTGATTGTTAATATCTGCATGTGTCTCTTGTAAGAAAATGCTTGCTTTTTTAAAGGTAAAAAAACGAAGAGACAAAACCTCTTCTCAGCACCATGACATCCATTGATATTAAGTGAGCTGATGTTTAAAGATGTCATAATGCTGAGCATAAAAATTAGGTCTAAGGAATACATGGTGTTTCATTTTTCCTTCTTTTTAAAAGTCTCTGTTCTTGTTGGACTTATGTTGGAACATACTTTTTTTTTTTTACTTTTGGTATTTATTTATTTATTTATTTATTTATTTATTTTAAGCGGTATCAATTTGGTTGGTTGAGTTCTTCAGGAGCTGCATGCTGCATGGCTACATGACAGGACAGATAAAACATAAATTCAAGAAGAATGCATCAATTTGTGGTTTTCTAGCCCCTTTAGTCAAATCTAAGAATGAGTTTATCTGTGATACAGTATATAATCGAGAACTGTCAAAAGTTGCGGGTAGATAGTTTTTCTTCTGGGTGCTCAGTGGAAGTCGTTACCAGCGCTGCGGACTCACTCAGGTGCTCGGCACATGCTGGGTGTGTCTGTGCCTCAGCCTGACTGCTTGTGTGGACATGACTGTCTGACATGGCTGTGTTCACCACACACAAAACATCTCATCTGTTCTGAGTGGATGCTGTAATCGCTACCCTCTAGCATTAATTTAAGAAAAAATTAGCAGCTTGTTTTGTGAGTTGAGGCTCATATAGGTAGATCTGTGGAAAGACATAACATCTAGTGTTCTCCCCAGAGTGCTTTTGTGTGTTGGAGCCAACATGCTTTAATTTCATGCTGACATGCTTTAAATTTGCTGAAACGCTATGTTTTTGCTCCATCACTTGCTGAAAAATCACGTCAGATTTCTACCTTGTGATGTTTGGGGCATATTTTGAAGTGAAATCAGTGTTTTGGGCCAGTTTGCTGCCATGATGCACTCAGGCAGACCGGAAATACCCCTGGGAAATCCCCAATCACAAGAAACATCCTCAATCACTTTGCTGCTGCACTGGTACCATGATGCTTCAGTGCGCAGGTGAGCACCCTTGCACTGACATTATATTTACCTTAGCAACCATCACTACCCTATGCCTGGGGGATAAGCGAACTTTATTTACATACTGTTCACATACTGAAGCCAAGTGAAGATGTCCGATGTTTATTGCCCAAAGAAAACTACAGCTAAAAAGCTCTACTACTGGATTACTTGGATAATCTTAGTCAGAAAGAAGCAAAGGATAGATGTACACAAAAATTAAAGTTTATTAGTGGTTATGATCCATACAAAATTCCTCGAAATGACTGGAGTGACAGTGCAGATTTATGGCCTAGCGTTAGCTACATGTTGGAATATACCTTCTTTTTTCCCCGAAGAGTCCCAACATAGAAGAACAGTCAAAAAATAAAAGCAAGAAAACCTTTGTGTAAAGACTTTTTCCTAAAATCAGCTTTTGGGAACAGAATGTTGTGAAAGCCAAAGCATTTACTCTCAAAGGACTCCGATCTGAACTGTTGACTAGATTGTATTCCTGGCCCTCATGTCTCAACAACACCAAGGACATCTAGTTACATAGCTATTTGTATTCTATCATTCATACAGTGATGCTTATTATTGTTAAAATAATATCTGAAGTGTCATTTTTTGTAAAATCACAAAATATCTTGCTCTCGAATTTCAAACAATATTGTAAGATTTTATTTTAATTTTATCTAATACTGGATGGTACAATAATTACATTATTAATTAATACAATAATTACATGTACTAGTGGCAGTATTATTGTTCAAACATGCTGTTTATTTTTAGGTGCTTGAAGTATTAAGTAGGCCTAAATATAAAGGGCATTTGTGCAGTAAATGTAGTCTGCAGGGGGTATTATTATTATTATTATTATTATTATTATATTTTATTTTTTTTCTAACTGCAACAGAACTCATTTAACCTTTTGGTTAGTGGTGTTCTGGCAGTGGTTCAGGTAATAAAACAGCATTATTATATCATACATTGTTGTCAGATGATGACTATTTATTGTTCATGTGAACCCCATGCTGCAAACCACAGCATCACAGACCTCCACTTGTTGTAGCAACCTTTTCAACCATGTTAACAGTAAAAAGTGGCACTGTCAGTACCACCATAAATGCTCCTAAAAGTCACCAGATGCCACCAAATGGACTCCATTTTTTCAAAATTTTCCAGGGGAGGCATTGCAGTGCCTCCCCTGTGGTGTTCTGAGGGAGGTGCTGGCAGTCCTTGAAGCAGTAGTGAGACATGTTATTGATATCTCTGTCTGGCCAGGAAATTTGGGAGTTATCGCATTCAAGAAAATCCAACAACGATGGCATGCATGGGAGTGGCTGTCACAAGTAACCGGATTTCTTCATGGTGTAGCCCACTGACCTGGAGTTGCAAGGGTTTACTTAGAGTTATGATCCCAGTACCAGTAAGTCCCATGTCTATGGTGCTGATGTTCAGGGAATGTGTTAGTTTCTAGGAAACAAGAATACAACAGATCTATCTTTCTTTTTCTCCTACTGAAATCTAGTATTTCACAGGCTGTTACCTCAATATCCCTGTGCTTAGAGTTTAGATACTACTTGGTTTTCAAACAGAATTGTGAGTAAATGATTAATTTGATGCCTAGTTTGGTTAAAGTTAAAAACATGATGTCACATCTGCACGAGTGCACTCTGGACTCTGTTTTCTAGAAACTGATACATTCCCTGAACATCAGCAACATAGACATGGGACTTATTGGTACTGGGATCATAACTCTAAGTAAACCCTTGCAACTCCAGATCAGTGGACTACACCATGAAGAAATCCAGTTACTTGTGACAGCCACTCCCAAGCATGCCATTGTTGTTGGATTTTCTTGAATGGGACACCATAACTCCCAAATTTCCTGGCCAGACAGAAATATCACTAACATGTCTCACTACTGCTTCAAGCACTGTCAGCACCTCCCTCAGAACACAATTGTGTCCACAAACCAAAAAGAACCAAGACAATCATAGCCAAATGCACAACCCCAAAGAATATCACAAATTCATGGAAGTCTTTGGCAAAACCAAAGTGAACAGCTTCACCTCCTCATTGCTTATTGAATTGTGTGATTCATCTCCTCCATGGAACCATTCCACCACATATCAGAATATATCCCTTGTCACTCACTGAGAAGCAAGCAGTGGCCCTCAATATCACCAGCTTCAAATAAGTCCTTTTTGTTGAGAAAAAATGTCCTTGTATTAATTACAAAGGGTTAAACCAGATCATAGAGAAGTATCTCTAGCCACTGCCATTAGTCCCATTGGTGCTTCAAGAGCTCTATGACACTAAGCTTTTTATCAAGCTTGACCTGTGCAGTGCATATAATCTGGTGCATATAAAGCTTGGTGATGAGTGGAAGGCTGCCTTTAGTGCCACCTCTGGCCATTGTGAACACTTGGTCTACCTACAGCCTTAAAGACAGCAGAAATCAAATAATTTTTAACCAAATGTTTCAGTGCTTTAGCATTATTGAAGACATATTTAGTGAATAGGGAGTGCAGTTTCCACAGTTTGGAAAGGCTTTATGGAAAAACTGGGAGACTCAGTCAGTCGCATCTCTGGCTAATCACCCCCAGGTGAATGGGCAGGAAGAGTGTGCCAGTTGGCTGCTTTCTGAGGGCATTCTGAGCAGAGAACCAAGGTGGGTTGACTTGTTTTCTCCCTTGAGTAGTGTATGCTCAGAACTCCCCCTGTCATACTACTACTCATCTCATTCCCTTCCAGTCCATATTTGGGTTCCAACCTCTCCTATTCCCATGAAATCCCCACACAAGCCCCACAATGGATGACTGGTTCAAGAGGAGTGAGCGAGTATGTTTGAGCATGCACCAGTGCCTGGAACAAGTGGCAAGAAAAAACGAACACAGAGGGGAGACCCCCAGTTACCAACCAGGAGACTGAGTGTGGCTTGCCACCAGGGATATCAGGGGCTTGCCCAGATGCAAGAAGCTCAGCGGCTGGTACATTGATTAAAATCCTGCACTAAGTAAACAAAGTCATTTACAAACTGGATTTGCCAAGACACAGCACACTAGCTCCCTCCTTCCATGTGTACCACCTCAAACTCATCATCTCTGGTCCTCTGAAATCCAACACCTCCCCACCACAACCCCTGGACTCTTGGACATAGATGGACAGGCTGTCTTCACTGTCAGATCCATGCTCATCTCCCAGAGGCAAGAAGGCAGGTTGGAGTACCTAATTGACTGGGAGAGATAAGGCCTGGAGGAACAGTGCTGGGTTCTAATCTGGGACATATTTGAACCCCTGCTCCTCCAAGACTTTCATGCCATACACCCAGAAAAACCAGGTCCCCATCCCAAAGTCTACCCAAGAAAAGGATCCACTCAGTTCTTCAGGGGGTGAGGGTGAAGCTCTGTCACATGAGCACTGGAGTCTGCTTCAGACTCTGTTTCCCAGAATCCACCACAGCATACAAACATGGTTACCACAGACTATGAATCCAAACAGGTGGGAGTTCACTGAACCTCAACGCACACACCCCTGTCACACATCAGACCGAATGCTGAAGCATCTAAGGATGTTTCTCACACACACACACACACACACACACACACACATTCGCTGTGAAGTAATATGTTCAGTGTCTCATGCCTGTTATTTGCCAAACTGTTGTTATAGTGTGTGATATCCTGGTTTTTGTATTTTGGACTTTGCTTGTAAAGTGCTGTTTGCTGATCACCTGAACCCTTGCTAGTTTTTTATCTTCCCTCACGTATCTGCCTTATTTGTCTGCCTTTTTTTTTTATTAAAGACCTGAAACTGAGATTGCATAAGTGTCTGCCCTCCATTTATAACACATATTGATGACATGACTGATCTTATTACTATCAAAAACACTTACTGTGCAAAAAGTTTCATAAAATATATATGAATTATATTATCTATATAATTAGCATGTGGTACGTCAGTATGTGTCAATTGGAACTGGAAAATAGGTCAGGTGGGGTTTACCCTCAACTACTGCACAATGCATTTATATGTAAAACATGTACTACCAAATTAAGCTGGCCTGTTAGGGTGGCATGGTATCCATCCCTCTTGGGAAGGTGCTGCTCTCATTTCGAGCAATATAGTCTCAGAACAGGCCTAGTTAATTTGTGACAATCCAGAGTCAAGGCCAGGGAGGAGATGAACAGGCTAAATCAACAGTCTGCTAGCTGCACAGAATCATCACTCAGGTTCCACTACAGTGGAGCACTGTTATAATACTATAATAATTTGCTATAACACAAAAAACATTGTAACATGGTCAGTTCATGCCTCCCAAAATTTTAGGCCAAGTCATTTCTGCTGGAAATTTTTGCGTTGGCGGTGCATTGCATGATCGAATTTTGTCATTTGTAATGTCACCAAGAACCAGTAGCAACTGGAACAGATTGGTGAAGAAGTCAATGAGGATGACATCGTGGGTCCACCACCTGCCACTTCCGAGGTTATCAAGTCAATTGACAATGTGTTAAAATGGTTTGAATGCAACGATACTTCTCCAGCGAATGTCACACATCTATGAAACATGCTTCATTTCATCTGACTACAGGCCCACACAAGATTTCAAGAAACAAAAGTTACAGATTTTTTCAGAAAAACAAAGGATTAAAATGTGCTGTGTTATGCGCTATACCTGAATTGTGCTGGTTGCATTGATCATCACTGTTCTATTCTTTGAACACTTCTTGTTTACATGTTATTAGATGCAGTTAATAATTACACAGTTGTCCATATTCTTCTCACTGCTGTTGTAATTTTATAATGATTTGTAATTAACTGGGCGGTGCTACAATGCTGTATAGAATTATGCTTACAATTGTTCAGAGCAAGGCCAAAACTTGTATTTTTAATACCTTGTAATGCAAACATAGTATGTTGCTGTAGAAAAAAAGCAAGTTTTGTAAAGAATACATTTATTTTATATATGCATATACATGTAAATAAAATTTATTGAAATAACATACATCAGCTTCCATTGTTTTTTGTTGATAATGATCATTTGTATCAGTAGTGGTGAAATATTAAAATATTTGAGACACTGGCAGCAAACTATTTTATTACCTATTATTTGTGGCATTGACAGTCAACAATTTTTAAAAAATGAGTCATCAGCATAGTAAAAATGATTTATTTCTTGCAATTTCTTGGTCAGATATCTTCAGGGTTTATCTGAAAAATAAAGCTCATAGAATGTTTTGTACTTGTCACGGCCAAAAAGCAAGAGGAGTAGACTAGACCCAAAAGCAGACTCACGTGCACTTGGAGAGAAGAGGGCAGGTCTTTAATCCTAATCGTGGAGAACTGGACGGGAGGAGCAGCCGACAGGAGAAATACAGGAATGGGTAATAAGGGAAAAAAAATGAAGATTAGTGATCAGCGGACAGACAAGCTCAAAAAAAGGAAAAACGTGACAGAGTCCAGAAATGCAGCACCACAGCAGGAAAAGAGCTCTCCGTACAAAAACAAAGTTCAAAAGTTCAAAGTGAAACCGCATCAGAAGAAACATGCTCACAGTCCCAAAACAAGAGGTAATTCACAGAAAGGGTGAAGTTACTCCACAGCACACAGCAAAGTAACAAAATAACAGAATATAAAAACAGTGAAAAAAGGCGAAAAACCATATCCTGAGGTGAAGACAATCCCATGCCAAATGAATATCAGAGCGATATATAGACCCATGGATGAGCGACAGGTGTGCTGGCTGCAGCATGGGGAAGGCTCAGGGGAAAACCAGGGAATGGAGTAAAAGATCAGTTTGGGACTTAGATGTTCCCAGCTGGCTCGTGACAATAACTGCCTTCCTACAGATGCCTCCAGGCATCCCAGACGGGGCCTCTGGGTTCTGGCGGTGAAAGTCCCTGATGAGTGAGGGGTCCAAGATGAAGCGTGCTGGGACATAACACCCCTCCTCTGGGCCATATCCCTTCCAATCAACCAGGTACTTAAATGCCTGACCTCACTGCCAGGCCTTTAGCAACTTCTTGATGGTGTAGGCCTCACCTCCATCGACAAACCTGGGGGGGCTTGGAGGGAGGGGAGAAGGAGCTGAAGACCAGGGGTCTTAGTTAAGAGACATGGAAGGAAGGGTGAACATGATGCATAGATCTAGGTAAAGTCAGCCTGACAGTAGTGGGGTTGATAACTTTGGAAATTTGAAAAGGACCAACAAACTTGGGTGCCAGCTTATGGGAGGGAAGGGGTGTGAAGGAGAAGGTGGGTGGTGGATAACATAACCCTCTGTCCGAGATGGTAGACTGGGGCTAATGTGTGGTGTCGGTCCACCTTCCTCTTATATAATTGGCTGGAGAGTAAATGTGGCCATACCCTGGCATGTGCCCATACCCTGCGACAATGTCAGATGAAGGCCTGGGCTGAAGGGACAGATGCTTCCTCCTCTTGCTTGGGAAGAGAAGTGACTGGTAGCTGAGACAACACTGGAACATGGTCAATTCAGTAGAGGATGATGGGAGGCTATTATGTGCATACTCAATCCAAGGCGGGGCCTGGTTCCAGAAAGATGCATCATCAGCGGTCAAGTATCATAGGGTGACCTCTAGGTTCTGGTTGGTGCACTCAGTGTGACCATTAGTCTTAGGGTGGTAACCTGACGAAAGGCTAGGAGTAGCTCCATTTAGTTTACAGAACTCCTTCCAAAAGTGAACAGAAAACTGGGGACCTCTGTTGGACACAATGTCCAGTGGCAGACCATGGATACTGAAAACATTGTTAATAAGGAGCTCAGCAGTCTCTTTAGCAGATAGCAGCTTGGGGAGAGGGACAAAATGAGCCACTTTAGAGAAACAATCAACAGTAGCTAGGCTACAGGTGTTACCCTTGGAACTGGGGAGAACAGTGATGAAATCCACGGCAATGTGGGACCAGGGACAATGAGGTATAGGTAGCAGCCTTAATAGTCTTGCCATGGGCTAGTTATCAGTCTTGCTTCTGGAATACACATCTCGGGCTGCCACAAAAGTCTGGATGTCCTGCTGCATCATTGGCCACCAGAAGTGTTGCCTGATAATAAAGAGGGTTTGGGCCACCCCAGGGTGACAAGCAAGAAGAGAACTGTGCCCCCACTGAAGCACCTGGAAACATACACCAGTGGGCACAGCCAGAACATTAGGTGGTCTGTTGCCTGGGCCTGGATCGCTAGCCAGGACCTCCTGGACAGTCTTCTCATTATCAAACTGAGCGGTGGCCACAAGGCAGTGGGCAGGAATGATCAGCTCTGTGGCGTCTTGCTGAGAGTCAGGTGAAAACTGTCTGGAGAGGGCATCTGGCTTGGCATTCTTGGAGCCCAGTTTGAAGGAAAACACAAAGTTAAAGCATGAAGAGAATAAGGACCACTTGCCTTGGCGTGAATTAAGTTGCTTGATGTACTCAAGACTTGATGTACTCAAGATTCTTATGGTCAATCCATATGATAAAAGGGATCTCAGTCCCCTCTAACCAATGTCTCCACTCCTCCAGGGTCAACTTGATGGCCAACAGTTCTTGATCACCTATGCTATAGTTGCACTCAGCTGGAGTCAAGCAGTGTGAGAAGAATGCACAGGGGTGCATCTTGTCATCCTTAGATGATCTCTGGGACAGGACTGCCCCTACTCCCATGTCAGAGGCATCCACCTCAAGAATGAACTGAGCTGTAGGGTCTGGGATGATAAGGACGGGATCAGTGGAAAAATTGGTTTTGAGGGATGTGAAAGCATTCTCAGCGTGGTTGTTCCAGAAAAAGGGGAACTTGGATGATGTGAGTTCTGTAAGATGGGCAACAATGGAGCTATAATTCCTGATAAACCTTTGATAAAAATTAGCAAACCCCAAGAAGCATTGCATCTCCCTGCGAGAGGAGGGAGTTTGCCAGCCTGAGACTGCCTTGACCTTGTCTGGGTCCACTTGGACCTCACCTGGGGAGATGATGAAACCCAGAAATGAGATTGTGTGCTTATGGAACTTACATTTCTCAGCTTTAGTGAAAAGTTGATTTTCTAGTAACCGCTGCAGAACCTGTCTGATGTGGGACCGGTGAGTTTTGAGCATGGGAGAAAAGATCAAGATGTCATTGAGATACACTATACTGCCAAAAGTATTCGCTCACCTGTCTTGACTCACATATGAGCTTAAGTGACATCCCATTCCTAATCCATAGGGTTCAATATGACGTCGGTCCACCCTTTGC
>JAOANJ010000020.1:10031403-10043074 GCA_026413345.1 Ariopsis seemanni
TGACAGCTGTTTTTTTCAAAGAAAAAAACAGCGGTCAATGTCACAATTAAATCTAATGAACTTCTGCAAAGGTGTAAGTGCAGACAGCATGTCTATGACATACAGAACCATTTCTACTGTAAGATATATTACACAGATTGGGAGAAGGATTGGAAAGGGGATTGTGATAGAGTGGATGGTGATAGAGTGGATAGTGTCTGTACATCAGAAATCCGTGTGCTCCACGGTGACCTTGTTTCCCCACACAAAGACTAAGCTCCTTCTTCTTCTTAAACAGTAGAAACATTTGTCTGCCTTTACTAATGCCTGAATGTTCTGGGCAAGTTTCACATCTTTTATGTGTTTTTTTGAGATGTAGTTGGGTTGAAAATTCTGTTGAAACTCTGGTTAATGATATTAGCTATTCTGTGTTCATCCCAGTGACACATCTGCTATACTGAACAAAGGTGAACAAAAGTACTTCTCAAAGCGCTTAAACTGATTTGCTAGACTGTATGCTGAATAACTGTATATTGTTGACTCTCAACTGTCTACTATGAGGTTATATTAAAATATTCACTAGACTGTAGCCAATAGCATAAGTCAAGTAGGATAGCCTCTCAAATTAATGCTGTCATGATTAATGTCCAGGGCGGCATGGTGGTGTAGTGGTTAGCACTGTCGCCTCACAGCAAGAAGGTTTTGGGTTCAAACCCAGTGGCCAACGAGGACCTTTCTGTGTGGAATTTGCATGTTCTCCCCGTGTCTGGGTGGGTGTCCTCTGGGTGCTCTGGTTTCCCCCACAGTCTAAAGACATGCAGGTTAGGCTAACTGGTGGCTCTAAATTGACCGTAGGTGTGAATGGCTGTGTGTCTCTATTTTTCAGTCCTGCAATGATCTGCCGACTTGTCCAGGGTGTACCCCGCCTCTCACCCATAGTCAGCTAGGATAGGCTCCAGCTTGCCCATGACCCTGCACAGGATAAGCAGTTAGAGATAATGGATAATTAATGTCCTGCCTGACCAAAGTCTACAGTTATGAGCCACTGCTTCCCACTACTATGGTATGTCATCACCATATCACCGTCAGTGGTGTAAGAAAAATGGTCTTCTACCCAAATAATAATTGATAAGTGGTGGTCCAATGTGGGACCACTTACCATGTGTATAGCTCCACTAATGGATAAGGTAGGTAGAAGGGCATGGGCAGATGAGCTGTAGGCAGCAAATGTACCTACAAAAGTGCATCAGCTATCTATGACCTTATTTAAAAAAAAAAAAAACCTGAAACAAAAAACCCACAACAATAATGTGGTGCACTGAAAGTGTGTGTGTGTACTTACATGCTTCTTTAAGTTTCTCTTTGTGGTAATGAAGATCTTCATAATCATGCATGCTGATACGGTTCACTCGGATCCGTAACCTTTCTGGGATGGGCTGCTGACTGTAAGAGACAGTGCCTGATCACAATCTCACACATTCGAATACTGATTAATGCAAACAAATAATAAAGGGTAACATACACATCTGAGACTGATTGTGCTCAACCTTTCCTTGTTTTGTTTTTTTCTTTCCAGTGCAGTGCGTGTGTGTTGTCTATGATAAAACCATGGTCAGTACTACAGAATGGTGGAGTCATACCCTGACCACATAATTCTTACAATGAGATTATTAGCCTTTCCATTTCCAGTATTCTTATCTCAATGATAAATTACTACACATTAAGGGTCAATACCACACTAATCACAGAAGCACTTGTATACGACATTTACAAAACCACAAAGAAAAAGACAGCAATAATAATTTCCTTTGGCCAGGCTTGCCATTTATGAGGATTTTGGAGAAAATTATGAAATTTGAGAAAATGGATCAAAACTATCCCAACAAACACAAAGCAGATTGAGCAGTGTTTCCCCTACCATTATACTTTGGGACACCCACGCACACATTTTAGCCCCCCCCCAAAAAAAACAACAACCCAGGAGTGCAGTTCTATTGTAAAAATTGTTCTAATTATTGCTCTAAAATAAATGTGAGGACTTAAATATGGCTCTTTTAACTGTTTGTTCAGGTCCAAATGCTCTGTAATAGGAGCCGCAGGGAAGGGTCCTGCAGGTGACCATCCTCAGACAGCACAAGGGTGTGTGACAGTTTGGGAGGTGTCCCCAAATCAATAAACTTGGGGGAAACACTACGGAGTGAGTGGGAGTGTGTTTTTGTATAGCTCACTCATTCAGCAGTGGTATCGAGGTCCTCCTCTTGGTTTTTTGCACCATGTTGGCCTGATTTCTGAGCGAGATGTGGATAGTGGAAGGTGCCAGCTTGCACGGCTCTCCATCCACCTGCATGGGGATTGACTTATAGGTGGTGAGTGTCACTTCACGACACTGATTAAGCCTCTCACCATGACCCCCAACCTGTAGCGTTGCCTACAACGACAGCAAGAACAACAAATTCTTTCTGATAAAATTCTTACCATCTCATGAGAAGCTAATTGGAATCAACAAATAATTTCAGTTTCAACACTTTAGTTTATTTCCATTACATTCTATAACCTGGAGTAATGTTTATAATGTAGTTTTTCTGATTCAAATTGACTATATACTGCAATACAGTGTAGTTAATAAACATGATAAATCATGACACAAATTTATGATGATTTGAACTGATAAAAAAAAAAAGAATCATGATTATTATCAGGCAACATAATCTCTTAGTTTTTCTCACTGTAATTGTGTTGTTTAGACAGCAAGAGGGTGCAATAATACACAATAGCAGGAATACATGTAACTTTACCCAAGGCAGAAGTTGCACAGCTCTAACGCCCCCCCACACACACACAATAAAATAAATAAAAATAAAAGCTGATCTAAAATGAGAAAGAGCTGTTGTGAGACTGACTATACAACTAATTGGAAGAAACTGGACCTCTCTTTTTACAGACTGTTGAAAGCTAAAGAAAAAAGTACAAAAATGGAGATAGATGTTCATAAACGTTTATTAAGAAAAGGTCTTTGTTATTAACGTTTTTCATTTTTAATATTTTAGTTAATAGGCAATTATATTTTACTCTAACCTTGACAAATGTGGGCAAATAATTATTGTTGGTTATTAAGAAAATTAAGCTTTAAACTTTAACAAAAGGAATATTGAAGTTGATAAAGAATAAATGATAAATGTTGCATTTTTTGGTCATAACATTTTCATTTAATACTTTTTTTTTTTTTCGAATCCTGAACCCAATACTGTATATCAAATCATGCACTGAGTGACTCATTACATGCCTAATAGTTAGTATTAGGGATATAGTCTGAGATGCTGGCAGTTTTGAAACCCCAAATCCCCTTCCTTACATCTAAAGCAAAGCCCAAAAAGACATGTACGTGTGCTGAATAGACAAGAACGCCAGAAAGGGAGAAAATTTTCTGCTTTGACTTTCTACAAATGCCTCTTTTTCGCAATCGGTTGCAGGATCATTTCACAGAGTTCGGATGTTCTCCATCAAATATAACAAAAAGTGTCCTGACCAAACAAACAAAAAAACATGCTATTGCATTTGAAATATTACGACTTGCATACATTTCTGATTTGCCAAATGAGAATTGTATTGTTTATTTGATTGGAGTGTTTCAATTTGAAATGCATCTTGAAAGTACCAGTGATGTCATGGTGAAGCCGATGACCTCAATGCAACCGTCGTCATGGCGCTGGGGCTCGAAGTCGTGATGCTCACTTGGGTTCCCCCATGGCATTGTGCCAGCACAGTATCTGCACACACAAACACAAGACTATATACTGAAGGACAGGAAGCGGGGGAAGGGGAGGCAGTAGAATAAGGGCTTCTTACCTGGGTATATTGAGGAAGACCAAACACTGCAGCTTCAACTCCTGGACCTTAGATGTTAAATCTGCACCATCACACTGTCAGTGAAAACAGCATGAGGTTTATGATCTGACGTGATGCGTGGCAGCTTGGGAAAACCTGTCCCATGGTAACATTTTCTACTATGTATAGTTGTAAAAACTACAGGTGTTCCTGAAATGAACTAGTTCTCACTTGTGTGTATCTCAACCACAAGTAAATGTACAACATTTAAAAATGTGATTACAAAAGCGAAAAGGGAGAAAACTGCATTTAAAGATTTTATTTGTCTGTAGTACAGGAACATCACAGATATTCTGATTACAAAGTAAATTGATTAGGTTCATGTTCTTTTGCTATGACTTATAGCCACCTGAGGAAACTTAGGTGAAACTTTTGGACATCTTTTGGACATGGATGGTTTTACCACCATGCTTGTTAAACTAGCTCCATCGCAACATGACCTCTGCAGGCAGCCAGCCAAGACAAGATAAAAATTAAATAAATATTTTCCACCTTGGTTTTGTGGAGTACATGTATGTTATTTATTTATTTTTTTACAGTATATACCTGTATGTATGCATGCATGTATGTATATATAATTTTTTTTTTAATTCGGGTGTCAAACTATGTTACAGGCAGAAAACCAAATTTTGGCACAAAACTTTTTTTTTTTTTTTGGTCAGAGTTCAGATACACCCACAATCTGAGCTTACCCAGACTTCCACACATTTACGCAAGCTATGGACAGCATTTTTAGTACAGTAACCTCTCTCTCTACAGAGAGTCCTGTATGACTGTCTTTGTGATGCATTTCCACCGATTTCTCTGTTACAGTAGCTAAATAATGCCGTGTCTAACCTTTCAGCTCTTTCTCTTCATTGGCTTCAGCTAAATGGGCCCAAAATGTAAAAAAAACTGATGCATTCCCATGATTAGGCACTTTAATCTTCACAAAAAGATAGTGTCTTCAGATATGAGAATACAGCTTGCTCACTCACCACCACTTTAATATGTTTGGCCAAATCTTTTGAGCTCCCCATGAGGAAATCTGAGAAGGCCGTCTGGAAAACAGCGGTACAAATCACCATCAGCAATAGCCTTTATCATGAGCGCCATTGCAATTACTGTAATAACGCGAGTCACACTATCTGCTTAACCTGCTTTCAATTTTCAACAGTCCTCAAAATGCATAATCATTTATCTGTCTAAATATTGCACACTGCAAATTTGATTTGCGAGCAGTAATGCTGATGCAAGGGATAACATGTTTCATTGTAACAGCGATAAACAATTATTCTCTCACCTGCTTCTCATTTTTCTTTTGACTTAAAGCTAAAAGTAAGACACAACTGCTGTTTGTCACAGAAGTGCAAAGTCCTGAAGTGTCCCTGTGGAACAGCTTTACTTTAAAGTGTGGACACTGACTCAAGTCTTCTCTCATAAATGTTAAACATCTCCTTAATGAAAACCTCACCAAAGAAATGCCTTTGAAGGCATTTCTCACTGTTAAATAAGAGTTGTTGTTTTATGATCCACTTATTGGTAGGGTTACATTATTTGAGCATGTGGCATCCCAGTTCCTTTCGAATGAGCTGTTAATATATCATCATCACATTAGAACAAGCACATTTATATAAACCTGCGATTTGCCTTGTGGCTGACATTACGCCGGAGTTGTGCTGCTACAGAATCATATTCAACTACCAGATACCCAAATTCAACAGAGCTGTAGTATAATGTAAAATATATGGCTATGAGAACAAAACAATCATATTGTATCATGTGGTGTCTGGCACTGTTTGGCATGCATTTCCTCACAATCATTGCTGCTGATAGCATTCCAATGGCCGTGTTGAAAAGATGTGTGACGAAATGCCAGCTAGTGTATGTGTTTTAGTGTAATATAAGGATATCTTTCATTGTCTGTCTCACCCCAGCATAGAACATCTTGTTTCTGAAGCGACTGTTGAATTTTTCTGGGTTTGCCTCTGGGAAAAGATACAAAGGACAGTGTTTCAATTAGTGTCAGTCAACCTGCCCCTATCCCCCATGCCCCAACCACACATACATTTTAAAGTAAGACTGATACTATTCCACAAACCTCGAGACTCATGAAACTCCAGAGTTACATGAGCATCAAAGCCCAGGCTGAAATAATTATTAAAAACATCTAGGGGAAGCTGTGAAATAAAAACAAAACAATACATCAATGTAGTCAGTGATATGCCACATGAATACATAGAATAAAACTGAAACTTGGCGAAATAAAATATAAACAAAATCTAAATAAACTTGAGTTTAAGAAGCATGCGTGAAGAGGTGAGAGGGGCCTACCTTGTCAGTCACTTGTTCATCTTTCTCCTCTGGTCCCAGCTCTGTGTTTGGCTCCACCTGCAGGTTCCAGCGGTCAAGTTGCACAATGTTCCCATCCTCCACATGAGAGAGGATCTTGCACACTGGTTCATCTGTGTACCCCTGTGCGCGCGCGCGCCACACACACACACACACACACACACACACACACACACACACACACACACACACACGTCACATCTTGTTTAGGCTTCATTACATGTAATAAAACTTTATTCATCTCCTGATGTGATCTGAATCCAAGCATAAGAGCTTTAAATATCAGCAAGCTAAAAACAAAATTCATAACAACTTCTAGCCAAACATCTAAATTGATTTTAAAATTTAAAACTGCTGTTAACTTTTTGAAAAGGATCTCTGTACATTTCACAAAGTGTATCCAATATTTCAGAGGAAGGACATTATGCAAATAAAAAGAGAAATGTGTTCTCAGAGGAGAAATGATCATGATGAATTTAGTTAGGTGAACTTTTATTTCTGCTCTGAAATAATTTTAAAAATTTAAAACCTCAAAACTCCTGTGTGGAAATTATACTAGGAAGAACAAGAATAAACCACAAACTTGTCTCTTCAGTGCAAGTTCCAGTGCCTTGCTGTATTTACCTCCTTTGAACTTTTTCAGATTTTGCAGTGTTACAGCCTGGAACTTGAATGGACGTAACTGGCCCTTTTAATCATTTGATTTAAACAATGATTGCAACATGCAAGATACTTTTGTTGCGACAAACATAAAACAAACAAAAAGCAGACATTTGTTGGTTGCATAGGTATTAGCACCCAGGAAGTCAGTACCTGTTTAAACCACCTTTGGTTGCAATTACACATGTGGGATAAGGTCTCTATGAGCTTTGTACATCTGAACCCTAATATGTTTGCCTATTCTTCATTGCTCAAGCTCTGTCAGAACAAATGAAGACCACTGGAAAATAACAATTTTCAAATCTTGCCACAGATTCTCACTTGGATTGAGGTCTGGGCTTTGACTGGACCATTGTAATATTTTCAAGTTCTTGGTTTTGAACCACTACATTGTTGCTCTGGCAGAATCCACTCCAATCCAACCTCAAGTCTTCTGCAGACTAGAACATATTTTCTTCTAGATTTGCCCTGAATTTGACTCTATCCATAGTGTCCTCAACCCTGACCAATTTCCCAGTCCTAGCTGATGAAATGTACCCCCACAACATGATGCTACTACCACCATGCTTCACTGTGGGGATGGTGTTCTCAGGGTTATGTGCAGTGTTGCGTTTCTGCCAAATGCAGCTTTCTTTCTGTGCCAAGGCCAAAAAGAGAATAAAACTCAGAACCTTTTTGCCACATCCAGGTGTGGACAAATTTGTTGGTACCCTCACAGCTTGTTGAAACAATACTTTATTCCTCTTGAAAAGTCATGACATTCAAAGCAATTTTTACACATATACTTGCATGCCTTTGGTAAATCATAGAGTAAAAGCAAAAAAAAAAAAAGAAAAAAGAAAAAAAAGTGTGAAAATAAAAAATTTATTGTTTATCTTACAAAGATATTCTAAAATAGCCTGGACAGATTTGTTGGTGCCCCTAGAAAAGATGATAAATAACTGGATTATAGTGATATTTCAAATTAATTGCTTAACCTTAATTGGTATCACCGGTGTCTTCAATCTTGAAATCAGTCATTCAGTCTATTTAAATGGAGAAAAGTCATCACTCTGTTGTTTGCTATCATTGTGTGCACCACATTGAACATAGACCAGAGAAAGCGGCATGGTGGTGTAGTGGTTAGCATTGTCGCCTCACACCAAAAGGTTCTGGGTTCGAGCCCAGCGGCCAATCGGGGCCTTTCTGTGTGGAGTTTGCATGTTCTCCCTATGTCTGCGTGGGTTTCCTCCGGATGCTCCTGTTCCCCCCCCACAGTTCAAAGACATGCAGTTAGGTTAACATGGGGATGCCTTGGGCTGAAGTGTCCTTGAGCAAGGCACCTAATCCCCAACTGCTCCCTGGGCTCTGTAGGATAGCTGATAGCTGAAAATGAAGTTTTCAAAGAAAAGAGCACCATACCGACTGTGAAACATGGAGGAGGCTCGGTTAAGATTTGGGGCTGCTTTGCTATGTCTGGCATGGGGTGCCTGGAATCTCTACAGGGCACAATGAAATCTCAAGGCTTGCTCATTGGGGATAGATTAGGGATAAAATTAGCTCATGTTTAAAGTCATTAAAATTCTGTAAAGCTGCTTTGCAACAATGTCTATTGTTAAAAGCGCTATAAAAATTGACTTGACTTGACTTGACCATCCTCCACAGGATTAAAGCAATAAGAATTTCAGCAAGAAGTAGGGCATCAGGATGGATCAGGGGCTGTACATAATGGGGTATCCAAGTTTCAGCAATTGCTTTGACTTTGCATACATCCACAAGTCATTACTTCTTCAATTTTGATGTGTCTGGGGTACCTGAGTTACCTGCAACACATGGAGCTTCCATTGTTATTATGTAAATTATGGCATTACGGAAAAAAAACCCTCATGTTTTTAAATTGTAGTCTTAAGCCATCATGGCAAAACTGTTTGCATTACATGTCCAGAACCATCTTCTAAGTGTATCTTTAGACTGTCCATGTGGGCCCATCCTTCACAGGATCAAAGCAATAAGAATTTCAGCTAGAAGTAGGGCATCAGGATGGATCAGGGGCTGTACATATGGGGCCATCCAAGTTTCAGTATTGCTTTGACTTTGCATATATCCACAAGCCATTACTTCTTCAATTTTGATGTGTTTGGGGTACCTGGGTTACCTGGGGTAGTGTTTGTATATAGTGCCACGATTTGCAACACATGGAACGTGTGGTGTTGTGTAAATTATGGCATTACAAGCACATGTGGGGGGGCACACAGGTTGTTAGGTATGCCCAGTGTCACCTTGAGTAAGAACAGGATATATTTTACACTGAGTGCAAGCAGGACCTCTGGCAAAACTAACTATGACAGCATAACTAAAACAGAGAGCCAGAAGGTAACACAGACATGAGGGCACCCTGGGACAGAAAGCAGCCAGCAACTCCACCGTCAACAAAGCCGAATGAACAAGTAAGGGTGAGGGGGGCAACAGCATCCATACATCCCAGTTTACCAGAACACTATGCCTGAGGACCCTTCAGATCTCCTCCTTTACCTAATAAAAACTATTAACAAAAGACTTGATTAAAAAGAGGTTTCAGCTTAAACTCTAAGACTGTGTCTGAGCCCTGAACACTACTTGGAAGGCTATTCCATAACTATGGGGCTTTATTCCATAACAAGGGTGGAACTGTGGTCTGTTCTGTCATTAAAAATTGTGGTGGTTAGGGTTTGGCTGGTCAGTTGGTTGGTCAGTACCTGGCTAACTCGAGTGGTCAGTCATGATATTATCAAAAGTATGTTTCCTCATAGTTTTACATTTTGTAAACGGTCATCACTTTTTCCAAGTAACATTTCAGTCTCTTTTTTTTTTCTCTATCCTCTGTCTCCTGGCTTCTAAGATGGTGGTAATATCAAATGACATTGAAAGATATGCCTTGCTATTGCTTCTAACAGTTTCTAGTGACATGTTGCAAGACATTTGCGAGTCAGGTTATAAATTCAAATTGGAATGTTGATGTCCCGGGATGTAAGCACACTACGAACCCAATGTCTGAGTATGAATCCATGATATGTATTTCTGAGTTGACATTTTTAAAAATTGAAATTATAAGGGGGATTAATTGATCTGATAGCAAGTGTAAACTACATGAGCAGTATTTTTGTGGAGAATCCAAACCAGTTTTCCTGGCTAAGAGGGATCTGGCAATCTTTTTGGAATGGTCCCAGGATTAGGCAGGAGAAAGGGTCGTGTCAGAACTGCTACTGATGCTTAACAAACCAGTTAAGGATCGGTGTATGCCTAATTTGTCTTTTGAGGATATATTTAAGTAGGGTTATCAACGTTATTTATGATGTTTCAACCCATCTCTCTGATAATTAACTGCAGCTCCTTAACCCACTTGCATTTACAAGCACCAAAGCTGTGTCTATTTCTTATTAGCATTATTTTGTTAATCGTTTCTACACCCAGGCTTTCAAGGGCACAGCATATAAAGCAAACCTCCCTAATGTGTGAATACATGTCCTGAATCTCTGCACTAATTGTTTAATTCTTCCTTTAAAGCATGAAGCCAGCAGAGAATGTGGGAATGGCATGCATCAAGGTCAAGGCTTTGTCTAATCTTTATTTTGGAGCAGTAAGAGACCGCTGTTTCCATGGAGTTTACCCCGTTACCCCCCTTCACCCAGGGATGGAGTTCAAAGCAGCATAGAAAGGCATATCTCTCAGTCTAATTCAATGTCAGATGGTTTGAGAATCAGGAAAATTATCAAACATTTATGGTCATCCTGTATGTGCATCAATGTGTCTAACAGAAATAATGATTGAACAGATTAGATGATATACGCTAAACCGCAGTGCTTCCTGAGTGCTGCTGTTTTCACTTTGGATTTGGATCTAGTATTATTTTTTAATGGCTAGCTTTGACCAGATAGCTGGTATTTTTAGATACGGAAAAAATCGAGCTTTGCACCTGGGTCAAACACGATTCACAAGCTCTCATGCAGCCTTGATCAATAATGCATTTGATTAATCATTAACCTATCAAAGGGGCAGGTGTCGGGTGGAAGGCGCTCGAGAGAAATTACACCACCACCCCTCCCCAACGGACATAACGTGAGTTAGATTCTGCGCTTTATGCTTGCAAGATTTATTCATTTGATTCAATTTTTAATGTCCTCTCCAAAATAGCACAGGCAGTCTGGGCCCCATCACTCTGAACGCTGGCTTCCAGCTGAATGGCAGCAATCAGAGAGGGCAGCGTAGAAGTGCTGGGTTTAATAAGAGTAGGTTTAGTAGGTTGCGCTCCATTTATTCTTACAATATTCCTCAATTACACCATGTACCAGGACTCCGTTCTTACTGTGCAGCACATGTAATTGTAAAATGCAGGGAACACTGTGTATATACTGCATATGCTCTGTGTTTATGTGGATTTATTCAAAGCTGCTGTCAATGTCACCTTTTTATCAGCAAGAGATTTAAGCTTAAAGCTCCAGGATGCTCTCGGAGCAGAATGGATGGTATTACTCTATCCCGTGTCAATCAGAGCAATACTATCCGACCATGATTGTTTGTGAGCTCGTGTATGTGGAAGATCTCGTTTATTATTTTCCTTCAGGTGCCCTGTGAAGTAGAATATAGGATATGAGACATTTAATTGTTGAATAGAAACACATCAGTGACACTATTTGCATAGGCGTCAACCCTGAAGGATTTCTGACAGGGATATACGGACTCCGGAGGGGGGTTGTGGGGGGTGTCCCCCCGCAGGCGAAAATTTTCAAAACTTTGGTATAAATAAGGTGTAAAATGGCGCATTCTGACATGGTGAAACTGTTTTTAATAACTTACTATC